>UCOJ01000244.1:0-145984 GCA_900474305.1 Cecidostiba fungosa | reverse complement strand
TATATATATATATATATACACAGCAGAGGAGAGCCAATTTAAAATGGTTGACATAGTTAAAGTTTTGAATTTCATCGCGACAGCCGCCCGCGCGGGAAATTCGAAATTCTTCCTCGTCAATGTACGTTATATTGAAAAGCGTGTCAACAAGCACCGGCGTATTTAATGAACTACTGCATCAATCCACTCTGCTCTATACTGTATACACATATATATCGCATGGATATACTTGTATACACTGCCTTCGCATCTGCGCGCATCTGTATATTGCGAGACGACGTAACTATATATATCTGTATAAACAGCAACCGTCGAGCTTTTATCATCAAAAGCCGTATATTAAATCTCTCCACGGGTGATAATTGAAGCATAAGGAAAATCCACTACTGCTAGAATAATAATAAGTGCGCACGCTCGTTTTAATAATAACTTTCCGAAAGCTCGAGTCGAACGACGCGAATATAAAGTTGAAAAAGCAGCTTCGATCCATAGTCATTATGTATATCCGCGCGTCGAGTTTCAGTTTCCGAAGCGTCCCTCTCCGCCGCGGAGAAACTCGGACGAAATATAGAAGCGCATCTACATTCTCTCTCTCTCTCTCTCTCCCTCTCAGATCTCAACTTCTCCGTCCCTTTTAATCTCTTTTCTTGATTTAGCCGCACTCGGCTTGGAGCGCGTGAAAGGGATATCCATCCGCGGGCCGTCTCTTGCTTTTTCCCGATATCTGCAGCGCAGATGCTCGAGAGAGGGAGAGAGAGAGAGCAGCAGTGCCGCTAAAAAGGCGTACAGCACAGCTCATCGTAATTAAAACTTCACCGCGACGCGATACTCCCGGCGCTGAATGCTTTTATATACCCTCCTCTATACATATATCTTTCCTTATTGCACTTGGGCTTTCGCGACGCCGAGTCTCGATTGAATAGGGCAAAAGTATGCCTAATTAGCGACTCTCGGGGAGCCGGGCTTTTTATTGCGGCGATCTCGGCGAGGACAAAGCAAATAATGGAGCGAAAAAGTTTAATAAATAAAGTTGAGGCAAGAGAAGCGAAGCAGAGAGGAGAGAGAGAGAGAGAGAGAGAGATCGGCGATTCCATTAGGGGTAGGCGAGCAGAAAATAGGTAATATCCCCAAGATCCTGAGACGTCCTCGGCCCGAGGCTATGGATACTATATAGCCACAGTATGGAGGGGAGGAGAGGCAAGCAAGCGAGATAGCTTCCAGTTGGCAAGCTGATGTATTCCCCGAGCTCTGTTACCCCCGAAACAAGCGAAATTTACTGCGGTGACGGGGCGGCGCTCTCTGTACACCTCTGACATTTCAATCTGATTTAGTATGGCTCGGATGGAATATAGGTGCACGCGCGCGAGGCCGCCGCCGCCGCCTCCGGATCTCTGTCGCGCTACTGCTGCTGCTGTTTGCGGCACGAAAAAGTCCGGTGCTAAATTCGATTCGGTTCGCTCTCAAAACTGGCCGTATATATAGCGCGAGTTTGAAAAAATTCAGCCACACAGAGCGGGATTGGATTCGAACGGAGACGGGATGAGAGGAAACGAGAGCAGACGAAGAGTTTTCCTTTATAGCGTTATTATAACGTAATTTAAAAAAAAAGAAGCAATTTAAACATCTCCTTCAACGTGAAAACTACATTCCCGACTGTAGAGAAAGTCTACTCGAGTGAGCTCCTCCCCTCAAAGCTTTTGCGTGACTTGGCTCATTACATCACTATTAATAACCGTATCGTATACACGTATATACTACTACAACTCGTAAAAAGCTCGGCTTTTCGAGTTTGCAGAGAAAATTGAAGCCCCGCTTGTACATCTCAATGCTCGCATTGCACTCGAGTTAAAAAAGCAAGAAGCCCCGGCAAATGCGCACGACATAATCAGCAAGAGAGAAAGAGAGAGAGAGAGAGGAGGCAGGCGCGCGCGATTTAATTACTCGGCGAGGCAAACGCGAGCGCATCGTTTATTTTCAGCCCCTGATTATTTAGCTCTCCTCATTTCCATAAATTTGCATGGAGTTCGTCTCGCGTTTAACGAAGTATCCTCTTTTTCTAGGCCAAAGCGTGCAGCCTGAAAAATCAGCCAGGCGCTGTATCCTCGACAATTTTAATTGGTCCCCTCTCTCTCTCTCTATCTCTCTTTATGTATTCGCTGTTTTTCGAGAGAGAGCGTCTCGTCACGAAGATTCTTTTTTCGATCGAGCAGCATCCGAGAGTTTCGGGCGCAACGAACCTCCAGCAGCACATTCACTTCTGGCTATATAGTGAGAGTGAGAGAGAGATAGAGAGAGAAACGGGACTGAAGCTCGTCGATTAAATGCCGCGTGTGCAGAACTAATTGCTCCGTTTCCGCCTGGAGGCGGCAATCCAATAACACGGATATACCCCCGGACACACGCCACTGCTAGTCTGCTCGCGCTCTCGTCTCGCCTCTGTATAGCTATGTATGTGTGTGCAGAGCCGAGAAAGCCTTGCATTCGAAAACCTCCCCTGGAGCTTCACGGACTAAAAGCTGTAGAATAAAACGCGCCCGCGCGCGCGCTAAGCCGAGAGTACGAATTCGTCGGGTTTCAAACTCCAAAGGCTATAGCTCTTTCTCTCTGTCTCTATACGCGCGTACAACGATATATACGAATTCGAATTCGTCCCTGGTCCTCGATATATATACGTAAATTTCATCCCACATAGGAAGTTTTCATTAAAAATCCGATCTAGAGATAAAGCCGCCGGTGTCGAAATCTGCGCGAGAAAAGAGTATATGCATGATGTATCTCTCTCAGAAAAATAAAATCGCGAGCGGAGAGAAAGTCGTCGAAGGCAAAATCGATCCAGCTATACTCCTTCGAAGCTCTCTTTAATGCTTTCTTCGCCCTCTCTCTCTCTCTCTCCTCATCAATATTCATACTCGCCGGCGCGCGCGCGCGATTAATTTACTCTCTCGTGACTTTGGCCGCGTGCAATTGAAACGGAGCAGCTTCTCGTTTCGTGCGAGGTCGCTTGTATATTGTGTCTGACGGTTTCTCTCCAAGCTCGCGATCGGTTCGAGCTGTAGGTATATATGGAGAAAGAGCTATGCGAGCTCTATAGGTAATTATGTGAACTGCTGCTCTGGGCTGATGCATGCCTGATGTTGCAGGCTTTCCGATTTCAGCGTGGCACGCTGCCCTCGATGTTTCGGCTATGGTGTATAATAGGAGAATTCGCGGATTTCGCCTACCTATATATAGGCGACTGACGCTTCGAGGTTATATCGGTTCGAAAAATCGATCGGTAGAGGTGAAAAAGTTCAAAGCGATAACTTCATTTAAAATGTTTTTGATCAGCCTTTCATGGTTTATTGCCGTATTGATTTTTGCTCCTAACTTGATTAATGTGCCCGAAGGTATAACTCGGGCTATAATAGAAATGATCGCGGCGGCAAAATAGAGGTATGGATAATTGGGAAAAATTGCCGTAGCTCCAAGTGTTTACTTTCGTGTGTGTGTGTGTATATACAACGAGAGTATGTCTGTAATTACAGCTTTTACTCCAAGTGTTTCGTGTATTCATATACAGTATAATAATAATAAAGAGGAAAATAAGAGAAAGTTCTCGCACAAAAGAAAGTAGCCATATTTCACGCGGGAATGGGATAAAAATCTAGCCATTCGCGCAATCATAAAATCGCGCGCAAAAAGTTCCCTCATTAAATTCCCGCAATACGAGCAACAAGTGACACATTGCCTCCCGCGCGCGATGCACATATACGTAGCACTGCGTTAATATTCCCATTTGCGCGCACTGACTTGAAAATCCAAAGCTCGTGTTTGCGATAATAAACCCGCGCGCATTCTTACAAAATAAAGACTCACCCCCCCCCCACTTCATTAAAACTTCGTTTGACATATCCCGGTAAAACTATATATATATATATGCACCTGACGTCAACAACAAAGGTCCGAGTCTAATTAAAATCTGGTCTGCGCATATTTCGACTAGTATTCCGCAAGAAATAAAAGACCGCAGCTAGTCGACATATACGTGACGGATTTCTCTCTCAACTCTCGTCGTATAGATATATACGCATATTAGCATCCCAGAAACATCCCGGCAAACACGCGCGACGATGTGGCAAAAGTTATGCGCACGGAGTTATATTATCAGAGTCGCTCTCGGGCTATCCACCGAATGGCAAGACGCGGAAATGTCGCTCCAAAACAAGTCCATATTGTGAACGCACACTTGCACACTCACACTCGTTCTATATGAGGAGATACAAAAAAATCTGAGGATATTGCAGAGAAAAAGGCATCTGCATTTGAAGATAATAGGGAAAAATCGTACAGATTCTTTGTTCTATAATGTTTATTATTAGCTGCTTTCACCCAAGAACTCATTTTTGAAAACCTCAAGTCTAAGCTTTTGTTTCTTATTCTACTTTAACTTAGATATTTGGTTTATTCATGAGCAATACTGACTATTTTTTTCAAATTTAAATCAGCTGTATATAGCAAATGAACAGGGAAAATATTTATACCTCAAACTCCACACTTTTTGATGTTCATTTAGTTTTTCGTCCACTAAAGCACAAAATAAGTAAACTATAAGAATAAAATCAGGTAACAAAGGAGTGCTCTCATGTTTTGAAAATTCGCAATTTGTGAGACCCTCTCCAAAAGACCTGATTTTTTATTTGTATTTTCTCGCGTCATTTTTCGCGGCGCGTGACAAGAGAGTACAGCGATATACGATTCCCCGTGTCGAGGGAGCCATTGTCCGGGCTATACTTTATTATTTTTAGCCTTTATTTTTCGTCCCCTTTCTTCCGTCGCATCGGCTTTTTCCTCTTCCGCGCGAGCATCACCTTCGTAATAATTCCCCCGTATATACACGTCGCGACGACGAGTCATGTGTCAGCGATATTGGCTTTCGTCGCGCCTCGGCCGAGAGGAGCTGCTTCATAAACGAGCGTGAGATGACGTTTATGCACACGTCTGTTCTGCGTCTTCTTCTTCTTTTTAATAATGATTATTGTTGCGCGTTGTATGCGCCGCGGCGGGAATTGAATTTTCTTCTGCTGGACACGCCACCGCCGTCAGTCGAGATCGAGCGAAATCAGCGCGACTCGAGCTTTATTGACTGTATACAGTCCAGCCGCGGGCAGTCGAAGGGAAAAGTTCGGACTTCAAAGCACGACCGCTCGTCAATGTCTTCCGCTCCGGGATGCCGATTGTCTGACGGGATGGAGATACGACTGGGACTGGAGTTTCGCTAAATGAAGCCAGGAGGAGTGTTGTATCAATAAACGGGACAGCTTCACAATGAGTCTTGATTTTATGTCTTTTTCCGATGGACTGACGCGGGAGAGGGATCAAGAGAGAGAGAGAAAGTAGGTTGCCTGTAATAAATTGAATAAGTTTTACGCTGTTATATTCGAAATGGGAAAGTTTATTTTGCATTCAGTATACGTCGCGGTATAAGCCCTTAGGCGCGTGTATGAACATTTATCGATCGCTTTTTATCACGGCAAGAGACACGTGTGTCTGCAGTTATTTCATTGAATATTATTTTCGCAAAGTTTCGGTTTATTGCTAAAAATTATCTGCGAATAAACATTCATCGTATAATAATAATCCGAGACGTATATACAAGACACACACTGAAGGCGAAATAATAAATTCAGAGATATCCCGCGCGCGCACAATGCGCAATTATTATTACTTTGACGTCGAAGAGAGAGAGAGAGAGAGAAACTGCATCAAGAGAGAGAAAAAAAAATAAAACAACAATCAGTCGTAAAAAGATCGACGGCACGTGAGCCGTTGTGGATGGTGAAAACGAGGCGGCAGCTATCCGCGAGCGATAAGTATTGTTAGCCTACATCGACGAAACGAAGGCTCGCGCATTATAGATATTTTGAAAGGCGCATTATAGATTTGAATGGGCAGTTCGAGCGACGATGATTTATGGGCCGGCTCGGAAACTGCACCTCTCTCCAACGAAAAAAAAAAGAAAAAAAAGAATAAGAAAAAAGAACGGCCGCATCAACCGTTATATCCCCCGCCGAACTCGAGGTACGTCCTATATCCGCGCGCGCAACGAGGATAATACGTACATACGAATGCGCACAGGTTGCTATAGTAGTTATATACCCGGGGAAATCTCGAATCTGGAAAAAAGGCCCCTTTGTTCACGGCGGCTCATCCTTTGGCTCCTCCCGCGAGAGAGTGGTAACGGGCCGCGGTGGTATAGATAACTTTCGCCGCGATAAGCGGCGGCGCGAGGTATAAATCTGAATTGTTTTTATAAGGCGGAAAGGGTGGCGCACGGAGATCGAGCCGAGAGATACCGATATGCACGGGCTATATATATGTGTATGCGCCGCCGACGCGAGAGTCTGTAATTTGCGGCCGCCTCGACTGTGTATCCCCTGCGCGCGCGCAGAGAGGCAGCCGACTGATTGTCGAGCGAGAGAACGATTTAAACCAATCGCCGCTGCTTCACCTATACTCTATATACCTATATATATATACAGCCGGGGAAAGGGGATGGGATCGGTTGAACGATGCCGAGCGAGGGTTTATTAGGTGGACCGTTATATAGAGCGGATTGCACTCTCCGCTCTCTCGGATGAGGATTGGGTTTATCGGTCGCCGTTGATGATAATTGCGTCTGTGTACGCGATTTAGTATTATTCCTTTCTTTCTTTCTTTCTTCTTGTAGCGATTATTGGTATTTAGGAAACTTTTTAACGAAAATTTAATCTAGATCATTTCTCCGGGCTTAATGATGCAGTAGTAAATGCACGCTGCGTCTGAATAATGACTTTCGTCGGCGTATTTGGAGCGATTGAACGATATTGCGTGTGTGCTATGAAGGTCAGCGAGACCTCGTTAATAATAATTATTAATTGGCTGGTCTATATAATATAGGTATATCTAACGTTTCATTTAAACTTTCGAAATGTACAATATACAATAAACCTCGTACGCCATCCGGACCCTCTAATAAAGATCGTCTGCTCAGACAACGAGCACTAAAATAAAGATCACAGTCAGCAGCCCTAGAAAGTCAAGGTCCACAGAGCACACAAGCGCAACGGCGTCAAGTATATGTAAATCCTTCTCACCGGCATCTCCAACACAAAGTATCGACACACACGCTCTAGTGGAGGCAAATTGCCCGACGAATTCCGCGAAAGGGTTTTACGCGCGGGCATAAGTCACTGTAGCCCGGCACGTTCTCAGCTCCATAACGGCGCTTCGCATCAGCTGGCCCCCCCGAGCTACACACCGCAGTCGAGTCCGCAAGACAATAGCCGTAAATATAGTGGACGCTATATAGCTGCGGTCTCTCGTCGTCATCGCTCTCCGGTTTCTGCGGACACTGAGGAATAGCCTACACTGTGAAGCTAGAGAAGAGCTGCTTTATAAATATCGCTAAGCAGCGTAACGCGAACTCGTAAAAGTGTATTTAAACAGAGTAACGCATGGAGGAGAGCTTTCTTGAGCTTTCCAGAACTGATGCTTTGTATGGAGTCATTCGATCGACGCGTTTGCTTGCGAGAGAGATGTTTATTTCGTTCACGCTTTCTTATAAAGAGAAAAAGTCCGATGACTATTATTTACCCGAAAAGTCAATTTCCTATACAACGATATCCATTTCATTCTCGCTCGATTCTTGTAAATGTTTGATCTACCGAAGATTGTTTGTTGCGAGAACGAATGACTATTTCAAACGAAACGAATCGCGTGTTTACTTTAGCCCTGTGAAATCTATGGAAAAATCTAAGCTCGTTCCATCACATTCGCAAACGTAAAAAGCGCAGTGCGCTCCGAGAAAGTTCCGCGCTCGAAAAATAAAAAAGTCGAGAGCTGCTGCAGCGGGGCAGAACGAAATAAGGCGAGAAAATAGGGTGTAGGCGCACGCGCGAGAACTAATTATATTAAACGACGGCAAATTACAGGCTTCTCGCACCGAAAATACGCGCCTCGATATAACGAAGTCTCAGACAGAGCAAGAGAGAGAGAGTTGGGAGGGGCGGCGCGCAATCGGCCGATGAATATTTATTGCGCGAGCGCGACCCGGCAAACTTTGAGGGAAAAGTTCCTCCGGCGCATATATATAGCTCGTTCTGTCTCTCTTTCTCTCTCCGCGGCGGTATACGTTCCGAAAGCCGTTCGTTCGACTCTGCGACATCTTCGATGATGATGGAGAGCTCGCGGGGAGGCTCTCGGACTCGAAATGAATTTATAGGCGCGGCTGCTCGGACGGAACGAAAATGGCGACGGTTGGTCCAAAAGTATATATAAAGGAGCCGGCTGCGGTCGGAAGAGGAAGCGCCGAGGTTCGATTGGCTCATATAAGTAGGTCGATTTTGTCCGAAAGAAATATTCGACGGAGCATTCTTTCTTCGAGAATTTATGAAAGTTATATAACTTTTTTTCACAATTAAGAAAAAAAAATAGTTGCTGCGTATTTTACCAAGCGCTCCGCTACCGTTACCAACCATTTACAAAAAAGCAGTATGGCAAAGAGCAATCCTCACTCCGTGTGTCCGAATGAAAATGACATTCCAACTGATAAAGCCTTTGTCATATGCCGTCAGAAATCGCGCGAGCGGCAAACGAAAATACAGCCGCTTTACTCGGTGTATACGCCTCATAGATATAAATTTCGCCTTGGGTATATATAATACAGTGTGTGTAGGTACTAAACACGCGGTAGAGAGAGAGAGAGAGAGAGCGAGCGAGTCGCGAAATTATATTTCTCCGGGCGCAATATGGCTTGCGAAGGAACGAGAGCGACCCTCGTAAGTCGTAACCTTCGAACGAGCTTCTTCGAAGATTGCTGCGAGACACGCGGAGCAGAGAGTGAGATCCTTCGGCTATAGGTATACGCTGCTATATAGACTGCTTCTTTCGTCTTTTTATCTCCGCGCGCGCTGCTCGCCTATTACGTTTTACGTTTGCGCGGGGATAATAAATTAGCTACTGCTGCAGGATAGCCTTCAATCACTTTTGCCCTTAGCTGGCCAGGAGAAGTGATAGCTCGAGCCGATGGACAAATAGGTATAAATAGTCCTGAGTCTTTGTTGATTCGCTGATGGAAGCTCGAAAGAGAGAGAGAGAGATAGAGGCCGATAATCGAACAGGTGGTGACGGCTGCGGATGAGAATTTTCATGAGTATAATATATAGCTTCCACGCGAGTGATCGATAAACCGAGAGACTTTTTTATTCCTTTCGCGTCTGTTTTAATGAACGAGAGAGTAGAGGATGAATTATGAATCGAGTTTACGTGTTCGAACAGATGAAACTTTTGAAGCGGAAATAAACTCGCTGTATTGATGTATGTGCGAATGCACAACTGAATACTGCTGAACGAATCATGTAACTAGATCAGACAATGGAAATATATAGAATTTACGGAATATAATGAACAGCGCAAAGATCGAATGACTTGGTAACAGTAACAAAGCACTTGGAAAAATACGCACCAACTATATATTTTTGGTTATCTTTACAAAGTACTTGATAAGTATAATAAACAGATTTGATAAGTTAACTACTTTCTTGGTAATATTTCCCAAGTACATTGTAAGAATAACCAACTTTTTTACTGTTACCAATCATTTTTTTCCGTGTACTATCGCACAAGAAAACTCAATAACGTTTTTTTCTTTCTTAAAGTGCGGTTGTTGTTTATCTACCAGGCAAAAATGACACGTCGTCTTATGCTTTCTTTTTGAATTTTTGCAGAACCGTCCACAAGTGGGCAAGCCATATGGAATGCCGTGCACGCGTGCCTATACCACAGCAACCATTTTACCTATCGTAGCAGATGAGCGTTGAACCTTTTTTAATATTTGAACCATTCCAAAATACCCTTAACAACTAATAATAATCATCTTATTTCTCCTAGATTGCAATACTATTTGTAATTAATTAAAGTTTCTATTCCATAATTTGCTGTTTACATATATGCGTGAAATTCGATAATCTAACGCATAGCTCGACGATTGGCTCAACGTATTATATATATTATCGTTATAGTTATTTCCGTCTGCAAACAAGAATAAATAGTAATAATTCGCAAACACGATCAATCAGAACAAATAATCGAGCCCACGCGTAAAGCCGGCCGACTAATATTATTATATTATGGCTTAGCCGCACAAGAGTCCGAGCGATGGTAGATCGAAACTCTCCGCCAACGCAGAAAGCGAAGCCGCGAGAAAAAGCAAAAGCGTCAGAGAGACAGAGAGCTGCGTCAATTACATCGAGTTTAACGAAGCAATGAAATTCCCCTAACGACATTTTAATCCGCGCAGATCAAGCTCTATCTCTCTCTTTCCGCACGCACGTATTGGGAAGCAACGGCGTTGATTCGTTCGGCGCCTCGAGCGACCAGTGCCGCAGCGGGAAAGAGAGAAAGGCGAGCGCGCAATTGACGATGAAATACGTTTACCGAGAACGCCACTGCGAAAACCGATGCAACCACTGTTCTCTCTCTCTCTCTCTCTCTCTCTCTCTCTCTCTCTCTCTCTCTCTCTCTCTCTCTTTCTCGTTCCAGGTCTTTAATTTCATCGCACCTCGAAGAGAGACACTATACTCTGCTGGAATTAATTAATCTCCGTCAGGGAAAAATCTTCGCATCCTAGATTCCGCGAGCTCGTGTTCCTCAAATTTTGCTACAGCCTAATCGCAGTTGTGTGCAATTAGCACCCGCAATCAAATTTAATTATATAATGATTGTTTCATGTATATAAGCGTGATTTTATTAAAAATAGTTTATTGCTTAGATCGGATGGTGGACGGTGGACGGAGAGCGGGTGGTTTTCCCCGTGTATACGCGTGTGGGAGTTTGTATATATACAGAGAACTGAGGGAACAACTGAAATTTACGTATAATTAGAATGGCCGGTGATGTGCACATGGCGACCTATTTACTTCAAACGTTTCGGGCTATAGCGTAAATAGCAATGACAAGCGCGCGCAAACCCGAGCAAAGCTTGTCAGCTATTATCCCGCAGGATCGTAGGAAATACTCATTAGTTGAATAATCAAACAAGCCTTATAATAAGCTGGGAGGGACGCTTCGCGCTCACTCTCATCAATTGGCTTAACTTAATTGCATGTTACTGTTGCTGCTGCTGCTGTTGTTGTTTTTCATTTTGATTTTCGAGTGGAAAAGCTAATGACGTGTGTATACGGCGTAAACGATTTTGGATAGTTTCGCAGTAGATACGGTCTGGCTATGGCAAGACCGAGTTTACAGAGATATTTATTCGAATGCTGATGATGTAAAACGTAATATATCGCATACGAGCATTCATTGTGTTTGAGATGTATACAGTAATGCTGTGTATATTAATTTCAACGGAAATATCAAAATAACTTTGAAATTTACATCGTAATTATGTACAATTTTATCGCGATGGACTGCAACAATACTCGATTCCCGGTTTAATTTAGCTTCTATATTTAGAATTTGTAATTAATATAACATGGAGATAAAAACTCATTTTCGCTTATATTGTGTGAGCCGACCGTCTACCCATCAGTGGAATGTCCTAGATACTTTACATTTTCATTTATATTTTTTACACGTTCAAGAGCTGCTACATTTTACAAACCAGCATCAGTCGCAGACTTCTAAATAATATTTGCTCCTCCGAGTTTTCTTCCCGACAGTTGCTTACATAACATTTCATGAGAAAACGTATGACAATCTATAACTTAATATAACTTCCTCCTTTAACATAACATAGCTTACTCCCCGTCACCTCGACAAGACATCATCAGTATATTGTAGCTCCTAAGGAAGATTCTCTTGCGTAACATCACCTCCCCCATCAATTCATCGATAGACTGCGCACAGGTATATAGCAAGTAATTTTCCGCTCCAACTGCCAGCTCTCTCCGTATAATCTAGACAAAGATGTGGACGCGGCATCTCTATACAGTGTATAACGAACCGACGTCGTGGTAAAAACACGACGGTCGGCGGTCCTGATGTATATAGCCGCACAAAACACACACTTGGCGTGGAACTTACTTCACCGCACTCGCGGCTGTTTAGCCTTGGATAATGGCCAAGTGCTACTTCCGCTTTTTCCCCCGGCTCGCGCGCTCACGTCAACGACGTCCTTACAGCGGCGCATTATATTCCGGGCGCAACAACTATCGCATGGATATTTTAATCCCAAAAACCAGTGTATATTATACGCCTCTGATTTTCCCGGGAATTTCGTGTTAATGGAGTTTACCTAATACACCGAACGCCGGGGTAGCTTAAAGCGAAGAAGGAGCTATATAGTATATAGGACCACTGCAGCAAGGAAAATAAACTCGAAATGTTGGGCGGCCCAAGTCGGCGGCTGACATTAGCGTATATATACACTCTGCATGCGGCGTACGTAAACTCACTGCGGAGCACGCGCGTATGTGTCTGTGTGTACAAGGGAGAGGGAGAGAGAGAGCGTATGCACAGTTCTAATCTGTTTATAATTGCCCCGGCGGCCGAGAAGCGCCGCGAGCCCAATTAGCGGGAAATCGTTAACGGGAATATACCGGCGGGCCCCGGAATTGCACCTATCGCTTACTCGCCTACTGCTCTAGCTCCTGCTAAGGTCCGGGGCTACTTGCAGAGGAGGTGGAGAGGAACTATAGGCCTATGTGTGCTCGAGCTCGCGCTGTAATTATGCCATTGCTGCTAATAGAACGCCGCGCGAGATCCGCTCAGCTGCGCCAACTCATCTCTGCCTATATAGATATATACACTGTGCCGAATCCCCTGCAATCCGCTTTCTTGCGAAGAGATTTTCCCCCTTGATTCCGTAGACCGAATTTTTAACTTGAATTGAATTCATCAATTCACAGCGATGCATGCGGCGTTTATTAGGGCTGCGACGAAATGGTAGTCGACTTTTCAAACCGACACGAAACAAGAATCAATTGGCCTAATTCGAAGAACCGGACGCGTTGCATTTAAATTTCATTTTTTTTTTCTTTTTTACTTGCCTTTGTGTGATTTTGCACAGCGCGTAGGTATATTTAACGAACGCGCACTGCCGAAAATATTTCGATCACGAAGTGGAGCCGCCCCTGTGAATTAACGATTCATCAGCCGTTTTTTCGTTAAAAAAAGAAACTTTTTAAATTTCGCACCTCGCGCATAAAAAAATGCCGTCGCTGTACGTACAAGTGTAAATTCCATACGCTCGGTATGCGCTCTTTTCCAATAATAGAGAATTAAAATTTTTCCCGCGTCTACGCGTGACGCATTTAAACAATAGGGACAGGCGAGAGGGTAAAAATGCTGACATTTGGTGAAAATACGAATAAATGATTTGACAAAAGGCATGCAAGAGCGAAAAGCGAATGTTTTACATTCGTTTTTCCCCGAATTCGGAAATTTGCGATGTAGATGAATTCGTTGCGACGACGAGATGAATAAATTGAGCTGGACTCTCGGCGATGTTTTTGACGCGGAAAATTGGGAAAATTAGCTGGAGCATTGTTACGGAAATACATCGAATCAAATTTATAAATTAATGTTTTATATGCACCGATGCAAATGATTAACTGCATATTTATATACAAATGCGTCATTCGATTTTTATCTAAAACGAATACTTTATATATAAAGCGGCTTCAATATTTTCGTGCACACTAATTGTTATTACACGTATGCAATTATATCAAAAACATAAAAAAGGGGAACCGCAACTACCTCGCTCTTATGGGGCTTGAGGTTAAGTTTCAAATTATATGTTTAAATCAACACATCAATTACAATTTACAATTCATTGGTATTATAAATTTCCGCTTTGTCTACAAGTGTATATTGAACAATATAATAGAGTCAAAACTCCAAATTTCACATTTGTACAAAATCCTAGTAGGCCTATGGTTAACAATCCATGATTCATACGCAAAAGAATAAAAGTTATAAAATTTGCATTACGTCCTTTCTTCAAGCGCGCACTATTCACTGAAAATCTTTTAATGATCGCGTGTACACGCTACTGGCCATATTATATATGAAGCAAAAAGAACACACGAACGAACCATAACCAAATTTACTGACTCGTTGAGCATTCGCAGCTCGTAACGAAGAAAACAGGGCGCTTAAAAACTTGGCTATCTCGCGCATTTTCCCGGGCGATTATCGCGCGGCATGAAATATTCGCTGGCCGGGAATAAAACTCCTGAATTATGTGTGAAAACTGTCCTCTTTCCGGCACTGCTGTGCTTATTATTATACACGCGCGAAGCCGCACACTGTCCTTTGCCGTTCGAAACAAAACGAAACTCGGGGGAGGAGGAAAAGGAAAGCGCTTTCGCCGGTCAGAACAAACTTTTCGAATTCGATAAGGGACACAATGCAATATGAAAACAGGAAGGGCTTTCTCGTTTTGCTGGCGCTCGACGATCCGTCGTATTTTCATCCTCTTTTGGAAAAATCAAGCGCCGCATATTCAATCGGAATGTTATATCATAAAATGAAAACAAGGACGATATTTGCTACGAAGCTGGAAATATTGGACTGTGTTTTTGACACAAGTTTGTAGTCATCGCTGGTCGTATACGATTTCGATGGAATATATATATAAATCCTAGAAAAATACGCGGTTTGATTGCTTTCGAACAAAAATACAAGCCCTATATGCGTCCGAAGTTTTTTTAATATAAATTCACCTCGAAACTAACAAAATAGAGTCCAATCAACTGTTAATCAAACTCGTGCGAGCCAGTAAAACTCTCGCACAATAATAGTCACTCAACGGAACTCGAGTCAATTCAACGCATTCGAAGTAAGGATCGTCGTTCGCTCGTAGAAAATGACGAGCAATGCGAATAGAGCGAGAGACGACGAGAATTCCTCGCTCTCGGTATCCCCTCGTGGCCGAGCAACTCTCCCATAAAGGCGAACTTTTATTGAAATACTTATATGCAAATCGCAAGGCCCATATTCGATCGTTCATTAAACTTCGCAGATGCATCAGGAGACACACACACACACACACACAGAAGCCGGAAGAAAAGATCGCAAGCTCGTCGTTTGCCGACTGTATATCGCGTATATTATATTACATGTATATATGAATAACCGCGCGTGCATTAATATCTGCATTAAAGGCAAGCGCGTATATTTCACCGGTTAGATATGCTGGTGGCAGCTCAGAGAGAGAGAGCACTAAAAGTCCAGGCTGCGGGGCTGTAAAAAAATCCCCTCCGAAATTTATTGTTTACTCGACGACGAGGCTTAAAGTATTCGTCCAATGATTAAGAACTCTCGAAGGAAAGTGCCTATGAGTTACGGCTCGCATGGAATATTATCGATCGCGCATTATTATATAGCCTCCTGGATTTCGGCGAGAGAGAAGAGGAAAAATTAAGCGTCCGCCGCTTTACTGCCGCTCGCGCAAGCTTCAAAGAGGATTACCGTCGGGTTTTACAGTCGTTGCCGTGTATATAATATACGCGTTACGCTTTATACGCGCGTTTTTTTCTCTTCCGAAGAAGATGGGCGTTATATACACTTGTCATGATTCTTCTCCACCGGTGGCTCACGGAATTGACCCTTTGGTTCGTCGTGGATTTTTTACGCGCGGTAAATTTGAGGCGGTCGCGAGAGTAAAAAGTGTCCCGAGGCCGACCAAAAAAAAAAAAGATCGTCGTCGAGCGAGAGCCGATAATTGACTTTCGCGCACGTCGACGCGGCTAAGTGATGGGAGAGCTTACTCGCGTACGCACTGTCGTCCATCTCGTGCTTCTTTTTTCAAGAGAACGTTTAAAGAGAACGAGCGGATCCCAATCGGGCAATAAAATCTCAATTTTATCGAATTAATTAAGAATAAACACGCGGGTCGTTGCGCAAGCGTGTATATATATATACAACCCACAGATATCATTTCCCTCTCTTATTCGCGTAACCCGACATCACGGGATTCTTCTCTCTTGTATACGTGTATATACATATGTGTCGCTAAAAAAAAGAGACAATGGGAAATATTATGAAGCCGCGCACGACGAGGATCTCGAGGGAGATTTCGAAAGCGCCGCTGGAAAATCAAACGTGCAGATGGCGCGTTGCCAGTGTAGCTAGAATATACGTTATAACGCGACATAATCATCCCACGCGCGCGCATACATTACGCGGATATATAAACAAAATACTTTATATACAAAATGACTTTATTATTCGACTTGATTGACTGAATCGCTCATCCCCTGTTTTTCATCGCGCAGCTGTATTATAGTTTGATATTCATTTTTTTTCGAGGGGGAAATGTATACGAGCGGCGAGAGCGTGTAATGGCGACCATTATTTTTACTCACGGATAAATGAAACGGCGCGAGCGTCGAGGAGCGGCCGAATTGTCTGATTTTTATACTCGAATTAATGCGTCCGAGAGAGAGAGAAGAGAAAGAGTCGCTTTAAATGCCGCGCGCTGTAATGTAACAGCGGTTATAACGATGACAGTGTTTTCGGAAAAAGGGGCAGCCTTTAAAGGCATTTTAGGCCGTGTTTTATATTCTTCATTAAAATCCTATTAAAATAAATGATTCATGAAAAATTAGCGGCTTTTTATGCGCTCTATATAAAATGCGACATATTTTGTGCCATTCTTTATACCGTTTAGAATGCTTTATACACCCGTTCATTTTTATAAAAAGAAGTGGATGAATCGTATAAAATTATTATATAGAAGCGTAATTGCGCATTAGCTGTCCGTAATTTACGATCGGACAAATCAAGACTCTTCATTTGCCGCAGGAAATTAGCTACAGCGGGACCTTTTACGAGTCGTAATGCACCGGTATAGAGTCTCATCTCTGCAATCACGTGAGATTTTACGATTACTTTTTCAAATACACACACATATATACGCGCACTATCAAATCCCACAAGCTAGATAACCTGTGTTGCGAAATGCCTCCCGAATAAAACATACGAGAGTTGCGCGCCCGGAAAATGGATAGCGCAGAGATTTTCGACAGCGTATACATGAATTATTGAGCTTTACTCACAGGGGACTGCATCAGGCGCAGTAGCATCTTGAGAAAGCGCGGAGACTGCAGAAAAGGCTATCTCAAAGAGAGACACGAGCCTCGCCCGGGTTATTACACGCGGATAAGGAGGTTCGAGTGGTTCTGGCCTCCCGAAACTCCAAGTACCTTTCCGACCCTATCTCTCTCTGTGTATGTATATATATATATATATATACAGTATTAACTTCATGGACTCTCCTAGTGCTTTTCCCGCGCGTCTTTTAGCGACCAAAACTGATGTATGCGCGCAACTCTTGTCGAAGCGGGACACAAGCGGCTTATCGGTGTATACTTATAAAGTTCCACGGTCTGCACCTCCTCTGTATATCCCTTTGCACTGAATTAATTTTCTATTATCATATCTATATCTAGTCTTTTAATTGAAAGACAGTCGACACCAACGTAAAATGTTATATAATTATCGATTTTCCAACCAACACACGCATCCTCGCGATAAAAGCACGAAGCGTATAATATAATGAAGCACCAGCATATTTTTTTGTAACCTTATCTCGAAAATGCATGTAAGAATATGGTATGGCTCGATAAGAGGCCGCTGCCTCTAACTCACGGCACATGAAGCCAGACGTCCAACGGAGCAGGCGAATACATAACGAGCGCTTGCGCCGCACAAACACACGCGCGCGCGCGCGGTGTATACAACTACTACGTCGACGGTAAATTAGCGAACGCGCGTGGAGCTCGCACGCGACGTCGCCGATTTCTGCGCCTGTACAGTAAATCAGAGCAGAGCGTGGAGATTTGTACGGCTGGATTATTTGTGTTTGCCCGAGTGTCAAGTAGACGCGTGTGTGTCAACCGCGCGTTGGCCATTGAGACGCTGATGCTGCTCTCCTGCTGCACACCGCACGCGGATCAACGCGCGCACCGATTGATCAAATAACCGCCGAGACGTGTCTGTGTGTGTGTATACGTATTTGTACGTACTACTGCGTCGTGTGCTGTCGGCGTAAGATGTGTAATTGGTGTACTGTATGTATATATATAATATCGCGACTTTTCATCCGCTTTAGTAATAATTATTATGAACGACGATTTGCGGCTTTCGCACGGGGGAGGGATTATCTTTTTATCGCACATTTTATAATAGGAGCCCACCGGAGAATCACTTCTCCGCGGCGGTGTGATTAATGCGCCCAGATAAAGTATCGCCGATGATGATTAATAGCTCGCTGTAATTAATAATGAGGTAAATAGTTATGCGAAGCCCGGGGGTAATTTTCGAGCGGTTTGGAATTTATCGCTCCCGCGGTATGCATAATCCGTTATTATTCGGTTCTTGCCAATTGATACAATTTCTATCGGAAGTATACGTATAATAGGAAATTAGATTATTATGCGCTAGCTAGATTATTCGAATGGCTGAGGTTTTGCGGTTGACTCGCCGACGAAGATTTTGAAATTCAAATGCAATAAGAATAACAATAAACTCAAATTGAATCAAGTATTCAAGAAGCTCGCTTCCAGATATATTTAAAATATATAGGTAACAATTCATCATATAATTGGACTCGCGAGATTCTCCGTCAGATTTTTGTTTGAAATTGCTATTTTTCTCAGGCAGCTATATCAATAATAATCTTGTGACATCGGCAGCGTCATCATTCCCCGCGTATATAGATCATCCCATGCAAAGATACATATATGTATATATCCTGATGACGCTCTACACACAGCGATAGAAGAGAAAAGGCCTCAGTAGTATATACAAACTGCAGTAGCAGAGCGACGCGTATACGAGAGAACCTCGATCGCCAGGTAATGCGAGGTTTGTGCACATGAGAGGTGCGTGATTAGAGCTCGGCGATCGATCGGTAGTGCCTACTGCACACGAGCTCGACTGCGCTTCGGTTTGCATTTGCTTTGTATTTGCAGTGGAAAGCTTTGGGGCGGGCTTGGAAGGGTCCACCACTGGCCTATATATACACGTGTACACAGCAGCAGCAGCGGCGGCAGCAGCAGTAGTAGGAAGGGGATAGAGGATTTGGGCGAAGGCGAACAAATACGCCGTGGCATTATCGCCGGGCGCGCAAATGACTTCTGCCCGCTATGAAACAATCGGCTTTGCTCGAGCACACCGGAGATGCTCGAGAGTATTATATATACACCGAATTGATTGCCGAGAGAGATATACCTGTACTCTATGCATGCTGGATCTCCATTCCGTTGGATTCCGAGCCGCCGGCGGGAAAAATCGCAGGCTCCGATCGAAAGCAGCAGCTTCTAAGAGTTGCCTTTTCCGCTAAGAATGCATCAACAGCCCTTTTCTCTCACTCTGTCTCGAGAGCAAATAAACGGCAATTGCAAAAGTGCGAATAGTTAGGAGGCCTGGCATATTTATGCGCGCCCGCATTTAACGCAGTCGCGAGTATAAATATAGAATCTGTGTGCAGCCATCTCGTCGTCGTCAATGTCTTTTTTTCATCTCCTCTCTATACGACGGCGGCGGCAAACTCTCGCCAGAGTTTTTCTTTGACACAGTTTGCAGCGCTTGGTGTGTATATGTATATCCACACTGCGTACTATATACACGAGGATGAAGAAACAGAATCTTATATTCTTGAGGTTTCTCCGCAAGAGAGCGAGCGGTGTACATTGAAAAGAAGCTCCCGGAAGCTAGCTATCTTAGATCGCGCGCGAGAGCGGCTAAATTTGCGGTTCTCTCTCTCGTGAGAGAGAGAGAGGAGTGTGCGAAACCTGTCGCGTGCGTCCTATGTGCGCTGTGTATACCTGCAAACGTTAATGTTATAGCAGCTCCTCTCGGAGTTGTCTATACGCATCGAGGACGTATTGGATTACACCGTTAAATTCGATATTCTGTGCTACGCGTGTTACCGGGATTTCGCCGACTACGTGCGTGAGTTACACGTTATTTATGAAAAAATATATACGTGTATACAGGTCTGTAGTGTATAGGGCTGCCTCCTTTGCTGCAGTGCTTTGTCTCTCGGGAGAAATCGATAGTATTTTTGCCTGTTGGAAATAGCAAACATAATAACAATCGTTATGCTGGAAAGTTTGTCAGCGCGAGAGAAGAATGCTCATTATTTTTCCGCGCAATTTCCAATTATAACTTGCGGTTGCCGAAGCTCAAACAGGATGGCTGACAAAATAAACAGCAAACAAAACATTTGCCGTTGAAAAGGAGTCAAGGATTTATTATTCGCGTTTAATGTATATCAATATACCCTTGAATGCAGAGCTAGAATTTGGTACAACGAGATTTTTAAAAGATTCTATTTCATAAATCACTTATAAATATATAACAGTAACATATAAATGACTTATATTTTGTATTTATCGAACGTGAAATTGAATCTTTCTGTACTCGACATTCATATACGTTCTTTCAACATATACACACTCGTTTTTCGAAGTACGCTCGATAAAGTGGACAGAAATTGACTCTTCAAACCAACTTTGAGCATCCCGAACATATGTTCGGAAACGCCCTCCCATTCGCCGCAGAAAAAAAATTCAATTATTCAAAGCCAAATACACAATCCCACGTCGCGCACGCCTCGAAAATAGCCCCTCCCCCCACACATGCGCGCACTTACCCCGAAAATCATAAATTCGTATTCCCTGCGTCAGAAGTGCGAAGGGCGAAAAGTTCTTCTACTCTCCGGTGTATAATATAGGTATACATGTATATAAGGAAGTAGAGTCGTACACTCGGAATTCGTTCGGCGTGAAAATTTGATTTTCGCTATAGATATGCAGAGCAACTTTCGGTAAGGAGCAGCAGCAGCAACAGCTTTCCCAAAGCATTGCCCCACTCTTTAACGTTCGCGATTCGATCCCGCGCGCGGAGGTCGATCGAACAAATCGGATTCCACTGTACACAGGCTCTGAGAGCCGCGAAAATATGCGCGCCGCCGCCGCTGCGGCTCTAATAAATAAACATCGTTACGTCGACTATCTCGCCGACACCTGCCTGCTGCACTGCATGACCGTTTCGAGCCGTGAGTGCTGTATAAAGTACTGACTGCAGGCGCAGAGCTGTGAGTATATATATATGTATGTATATATGTACGTTTATATAGTACGTCGTGCCTCGCGTGAGATACCGCGCGAGAGGAGAACAAAGAGCCCGGACCGAAAATCGTGCAGACGCGCGCTCGCCGCCGGGAAATAGAGCCGTGTGTAGCAAGTGCAATATTCCCCTGTAATATATTTAAAGAGCGCTGCAAGTAGTAGCGTAGGAGTTTGGTGCTATGTGTTATATATATAGCATCAGTAGGGGAGAGCTCGAAATTGCGAGTCAAGTGCCGCTGTTTGCCGTCGCAGGTTCGGGGCCGCTAATTATCGACAGGTCGTTAGCTCGTTAACTCCAAGCCGCACGTACGATTCTCTCTCTCTCTGCCTGTACACCTTCTCTATACACCTATATACGTATAGACGTGTGCAGCGGCGCTTGACAAACGAAAGGAGTAGCTATACTATCTCTCTCGGACGGCGCGCTGGAATTTTGATAAGTGCCGTCGTGAGACTCGCGTCTCTTCCTGATATATGCGAGTATACGGCGTTGATGCTTTTAAAAAAAAATCTCGCGCGAGTTCTTTTATTTTCCGCAGCGCGCGATCTCTCGTGAAAGTTACTAGTTTCCTAACACTCTCTTGAGAGAGCGACTATCACGACAATTGCATATATACGCGAGCGCTTTCTCATTCGATTTCCATTATACAGAACGACGACAACGGCGACACGTCTTTGCCGTTAAGTATGCGTTGTTGCTGTTGTTGTTGCTACGAGGCTCGTTGTTGAAATTTTTTTAGAGATGGGGGTTTCGAGCGAGAGGTGACTTCCTGGTGAGGACGATGTGCGAACGGAGAGAAATGCTTTGCGCGAATGAAAGTGCTGTTAGGTGCATTGTTGTCGATGTATCGAGAGGCTTTTGTATAGTAATACGGAAATGAGGATTTCTTTTTCTATTTTCATCTTGAAGGAGGTATGCGAAGACTGGGACAATTGCATCGAGCTGCTTAACCTTTCAGTATACCTAATGGTGTATACATTATTGGATGAAAATATATTTCGGTTTGAAGGTACCGCACGTAAGAAATAGGATATTTCCATCGTAACGAGGTTAATGACGTGATTATGTTTTTATTTACATATAGTCTAAATTATAACGCATTTTTAAGTCCAAAAGAAAAGTGTCGCTCGTCATTTTCAAAAAAATCTCAAATACATCGAGAGTCAGTTCCATCCGTTCAATTATGGATCGAATCATCTCTTCCAATCTCTATACGATTTCCCCCAAAACCCCTTGCTCACATAGAGACTCCCTAACAGCTCCCGGCAAAACAGAACTGCCTCGGCATCATCATAATTTCCGTTTACTCTATATATCCCTCACTTGAATTATCAACGCAGCCGTGTTCCTCAAGAAACACGACTCGTTCACCTTCGTGTTATATATATACATATAAAGCAAGAGGGCGACCTTATTGCCCCCGTCCGTCCTTTGAGCACTTAACCCAGCAGCAGTATAGCGGTATAGCGACGCCGTAGCTCGATGAGCCGCGCAACATTTAAGTTTAATCGGCCGATAATAATTCGGTCGGGTTCTCAACCTAGTAAATCTGGAACGGCGCTGCCGCCCGTATAGCAAGCAGTACCAGATGCAAAGCTAATTAATTTCGAAAGAAGAAGAGGTGGAGCATCGGCGGTACGACGGCGGTATTAAGCCATGTATATAGATCGAGCGACCGGCTCAGCGAACCGCTAAAGCATCGGCGATTGATCAACAATAAACCTCAAATGCCTGATTCGACTACTGCGGATACGACTCTAATGAGTGGACTCGCCTAATCGCCTCATGCTATTGCGTCGCGGCGGCAATTTCGGAACGCACCCTCCTCTGGTCGCACCGCTGACTGTGTATACATGTTTGGAAGCCCATTTCTTTGCGATTATTAGAACCGGAGAATATGAACGAAAATTTTGAAAATGCCCATATATATGTACACGCACACACACACACATGCCTTCCATTCCATCTGCGGCTGCTGCGAAGGTCGGCTCTCGCTCTCTCATTGTGCCCGGCGAACACCTGGCCCCCTTCTCTCGTTCTCTCTACTGTAGAATGAATCGCAACTGCAGCGATGTAGTGTGCGGTGCGTTTATGTATGAATTCTTTTGAGCGTCTGTATATGGGCTGGTACACAAATTGCCGGTTCTCTTGTGTAGCGCAGTCATGCCCCCCTCTGTACTATATATTTTCTCTCTCTCTCTCCTCGTCATCGATTTTCCCGTTTCTTCGGAAACACGATCTTCCCTTCTTCTCTGATGGGGGAAGCAGTGTTGTCTTCTCCCGCATGCATTCGCGGATGAACAACTACGAGCTGCTGATATACTGCTGCTGCTGCTACTGTTAGGTATGGGTAATATTACGCGCAGTCTGTGCAACTGTGTGTGTTTTTCTGAGCGAGGTATCATTATGGCCCATATTTACTGACATTACCGGCGGTAACTGCGAAAACAAAGATAGTCTGTAAATAAACAGGACGACCGCAGAATTCGCGTTTCGTTATTTGCAGTTTTGAAAGGGGCTGTGTTTGGTGTAGCGGCTTGCATATGTGGTTTTTCTTTTTTTTTTATTTTTTTGGCTCTATAGTCAGAACGCTATGAAGCATTCGTATACTTTCTAAATAATAAGCTTGTCTCGAGTTTGCTTTGTCTGGCCTACGAAGATCTTGGATAATGAATATTTCCACGTCATTTTCAACGAGCAAAAGTTTAAATTATAAAGCGGAATACTTACACGGCTCTTAAAAACGTATGAAACTATTGCCTAGACAAAAGCATACTTTATCATTTAGAAAACATAGCAATATCAATTTATAAAAATCGCGTATAGCTCTTTGATTTGACTTTTAGAAATCATATAGTATACAAAAAATGATTTTTGTCGGGATCCCTATAGATCCTATAGACAGTATAGATTTTTTTTCATTAATATAGCAGATCACCAATCCAGGCTTTTGCGCAGTATTTTTCGCTACTTCAGAGTGTAGTGACTCTTTATCAAATTTTTGTGTCGAAAAAGTTTTACACATTTTTCCTGATGGGGATTCGGAATTTTCAAAACCATTACAAGCCATTGCAGCCGAGCACCATCGAGATCCCGAGTACCGCCCGAGTCATTAGCAAAAACTCACTTCTCTATCGGGTGCTGACTGTTCTCCGCAACTCTAAAAACCCGGCGAAAGTGCTATATACATATAACATAGATATACACCTGCATCAGCTGGTGCGAAAGTAAAAGTCCGCAGAGGCTAAAAGGGCGTCGGGAAAAGAAATGACGCGCATTAGAGTGCTTATCAGGTCGCGCTAATGGCTGCGCGTGAGCCGCAGAATTGAGCTGCAGCTGCAGCTTTGACACACGCCGTGCAGCGACTTTGATATATTCCTCTCGCGATATTGCCTTCGACGATACTTACCTCCGCGGCTTTCTTTTCCTCGCCTCCATAAATTTCTTTCGCTCTCCGCGGCGGCTCTTTCCATTAAATTATTTCGCACTTATGCAAGAAGGAGAAAGATAGATATATAATAGTGGCTTACACAAGAGAGGAGATTGAGACTTATACAGGGCTGTATGAGACCGAGACAAGATGAGAATTTTTTTAAATCTTGTCTTGGTCTTGAAAATTTCTGATTGCCATGAAGTCTTGTCTATGGTCTTGAGTTATGTTCAGTCTGCTCTTGTCTTATTGAGTCTTAGATTTTTTTCAACTTTTTTTGTTAAGAAAATATAATTATATTGCAATGTTCTCATATTTTATCATAAACAAAACATCTTTCTAAGCTTTCATCAAATATTGACCCATTTGAAAATATCGTAAAATTCATGGCGGATAATGCATGAAACGCTCAAATCTTAGAAAGAAATTGTAAATCTGCGAAACAGATACTGGCGTACTCTTTTAAACACAAAAATAATGACTGAACAATAAATTGTTTCCTAGCTCGAATATTATACCGGCTTCTGGACTCGCTTCTGGAGCTATACTTTGGTGTTGTTTAAGCTATTATATAATAGGATTAAAATTTTCGTTTGTACCATTAGTAGAAATAAATACCTGAAAAGTCAGATTTACGACTTCTTTTCAATACTTTTTAACCAACTCATAACTTTTGATTGGGAGCGAATCTCCGATCAAAGGAAATATTTCCGTAGAATTTCTCATTCATGTTTTACATTAATTAAAACTCGTATTATTTTACTTTAAATAACTGTTATAATAACTAAATAGAAGATAATAAAAAAATTATTTTTAAATTCTTAAGACCCTTGGCAAGCGACCCAAGAGTGCCGACACTTCTAGTCGTTTGATAACATCTTTAGATTTCTTTTCACAATCTCGTTGTGAAATTCAAGACAAGACAAAAAATAATATTCTTCAGTCTCGTGCAGTCCCAAACGTGACATTTATATTTCATTAATCATCGAAGGTGCGCTCGTCGCAACTAAACGAAGTCTCTCTCTCTCTCTCACTCTGTCCTCGCGAGAGAAATAATTGTGCGGCAATTGAAGCGCTGTATAAAGAAAAAAAAAGTCCCGAGTTATACACATCACAGGGAAAAGTCGAGCACCGCGCAGCCAGCTCTGACAGATAGAGAGGCAGGCTCGACGGGACATTGATTAAAACTGCAATCATTGCCGAGCGGGACCGCGAAATCCGATAAAAGCTCGGTCCTCCGATTCGCGAAAGACAAATCGGTCTCCACCGCACTGCCTTTGTGTAAGGGCGCAAACACTCTCGGAAGAGCTCGCCTGTATGTGTGTATGTATGTATGTATATGTAACGAATAAAACGCGCAACGAGAACGTTGGCTATCGGTTTTTCTCTCTTTCGCTGCGCACTGCTCCAGCGGATGGAACTCAAATTCTCGCGCACCTTACTTCTTTCACGAAAACGTCGGCATTCAAAGGACGCGGCGCCGCGCCGCTACCTTTCCATACTCATTCTCTTCATATTTTATCGGGCTTCGATCAAAGAGCGCGTGTATATATACACTTTTCAAGTGATGTGTGTAACGCGCTGGTTCGATTTTGTCGGTGTATAGCCGCTGCAGCGCGCATATGCGCTGTCGAGTTTATTGAGCTTCGGTGAAAGGAGATTGCACTGAAATTCGGTAAAAAAAAGGCTGCGCTTCAATTCACACGGTCGAATTGTTTTTCGAGTGAATGTGAATTTCGGTATATCATGAAGATTGATTGTTGAAATGTATGAAAAAAATAAATTTAACAGGGATTGTCTCTGATAATGTTGCTATCGATGCAGAAAGAAATGGTTTTTAATCATGAATTTCTTTGTTTGATGGAATCGCATTCATAGCACTTATCCGTGTGGCGTAAATTGTATACAATGTTCACAAATTTAAGTATTTTCTTTTAAAGGGAAAATTTTTGTTAACAAATTTTTTCTCGAACCTGCGTTATGTGTATTGGCCATACTTATAGTATATAATATACTATACTTTATCGAACAATTTAATAAACTTAACTAAACTGTAATAAATATTGATAGTAAAAGCGTCCTGCATAAGTGCCGATGACATCTTAGGTCCTTTATTCATTAATTGCAAAACAGAGACTTAATTTTTTTATTAGGAAATAATGAAAGATTTTACAAAACAAGAGTTTGCACCCATTGTTTATAAACAAACTCATTATAATCCAGGGAAAATTTTCCTAATTTTAGCATAAAATGCTTCGTTATCAATATTGCATACGAAAACTCTCATTAAACGAGCCATAGATCGACTCACAGAACAACACAACAACAATATTATCACTGGTTGCACCGCAAGAACCTATCTATTTTTGGCTCTTTTGGTTTCGCATTTCCAACAGTCTAGCATTACCGAAATCTAACGCAAATCATCGTTACGATCTTATGGGTCGTGTGCCACCTAGTGTATATATCTACTCCATTTAATTCGTCGAAATGCTACAACCCGAAGCTGCTGCGCGCGGTCTCCGCGACTGCGGCACTTTCAGAAGGAACTCGGCTTCTAGGATCCAATTGCAGAGACGCGCCCTTAGGCTACTGCTACTACCTCTATCTATGTATTATACAGAGCTATATCTACATGTCGGTATAACTCTGTGCACTACATGCACTATATGCAGAGCTGCAGGCGTTATACAGTAGCAAAGATAGAAAGGAGAGAGAGAGAGAGACTTGCTCGCGCACACGATAGGGGAGGCAAGCTAATTTTCCCTGCGCTCAGGAGCTAGTCAACTCGTTTACACTGCGCCGCCAAGCGAAAACGTTATCTCGTTTGCACGGCTGATTGTCTTAGATTGCCCGAGCTGCAGACCTGCCTCTCTCTCTCTCTCTTTCTCTCTCTTTAGCTATCTATCTCTCTCTTTCTTTCCCGAGGTCCGCCGCCTCGCTATTTATTTCGAAATGAAAGTGTGCTGGATGCCGCCCCGGGAATTCGAATAATTGCGCGCAAAACATTGAGAATTGCGAGGCGAGAGCGTCATCCGATGGGGACTGCAATGCTGGATAATACATAGAGCTGGCTAAATTTTATCCTGCACAGCGACGCTACTCATTCGGCAAATTATTGCAGCTGCGCTCGGGATTTGAATTTCGTGGTGGTCGTGTAGAGGAAGAGTAACGATGTTTTTCAGAGAGGATCAGAATAGTTTTGCTTAATGAACAAAGCTGACCTTATTCTTTTTTTTAAGGTAATAAAATTGCTTTGATCGCTGCAGGTGTGTAATGCACGCGCGTTAAAAAGCGAGAATTTCTCTCGTTTTGCGTAACGAGAGAGAGAGAGAGAGAATTTATTTCGCGATAAAAGACAAATTATTTCGACACTATATGGTAAATTTTCCCCTTAATTACGAACATTTGCGAAAAAAATAAGCTGTCCTCGAATCAGACGCATTACAGCTGAAATTTTCACGTATAATTATTTTCGCGAGTGTATCCCCTTATTTACGCAACGATTTCTACATATATAATACGCGTGCGTCGATCATGATCTTCCGAGCGTCAGCAAAAAAAGCGTTACTCAATGTCCTTATATACAAAGCAAAGCCACATATTGCAAAGTAAGTGAGTCTCGCACCTCTAATGATTTACAGCTCGCAATACATATAAGGTCGATTATGTGCCAGGGAGCGAAGGTCGCGCACACTCGATCAGCGTCGTCTCTATATGTGCCGGATTGAATGTGCCTCCGCTCGATCGATCAAGAGGGAATTGCGGTAGCAGCGTTATATGCATGGGAACAAGACCTCTCTCGTATGCTATGCGATTTTCCGATGCGTAATTACGTGCTCGCTGTATATATCCTATAATAGGTATATACCAGTCGAAATCAGAAGCTAATGAAGAATTTTTTTTCAAATAAGCCAGGTTTTCCAACATAGAGCGCAGAGTATTATATGTATATGGAAATTCTTGATATCTTGCGCGAGGACTCATCAGCGAACTATTTTCAATTTTCAGCGAGTTTGATTAATATTCCCCTTTTTTTTCGACGTTTTTCTATATACCTATATGTCGTCCCGCAGCATTCGACGACCCCGGGAATACATATTTATTGATAAGGCACCGAGTGGGCGGACTCGTTATATACACTTTTATGAATTCGACAATATGAAAGGGTCGCCGCGAGATTAATATCGCGCGCTTGTATTCCGCATTTTCGGCCCCGCGATCGGCTATAAATAATCCGTGGAAAAATAATAGCAGTACAGGCCGCAGTTATATACCGGAGAGAGAGAGATGGACAGCACAAAGAGGCGCTAATATATGGAGAAACATTAGGCGCGAGGTGCAAGTGCATTTACAGAGCGAGACTGGAATGCATAACGGCGCTATTGTGCGCGGCTATATATATATATACCTGGACGCCGGATGTGGATTGCAGCCGATCAGTCATCGCGCCGCCACCGACGCCCGAGATAAGATAGCGAAACTTTATACATCAGACACCTGAGCCGTGGGCAAAAACTAAGCGAGTAATAGTTGCAGTTTGAGAACGACTATAGAAGCGGGGGTGCGAGATGAGATGTGCATGGAGCTGATTGAGGAACACTTTTGCCAATCCACAGACTTCTCATAGAATTTTTTTTACTGACCCGGTAATTTAATTTTTCCAAAAATAATTTTCCCAATGTGCAATGTAACTTGGAGCCCAAAGTCTTTATCGTCCTCGAAGGGATCTTATCTCCTTCGAACGTTTCTTTTTATTCATCCGGTAATTCGCGTTATAAAACGTGTATTTGATCTAGAAATGCATCATATGCATTTTCCTGATTACTTTGTGGAATATATAAGCAGTCTGTCAGTGCAGTTTTGATTAGTTTCCGGCACGCGAGAATATAACTAGTTGACGTTGTTAGAATCTGGCCTGTGGTCCGAAGTGTATAAAGGTTTCCTTTTTATTTTCTTGTAGACCGTATTAAGTATTCTGATAAAAAATTTCAATTTGCGAATGAAGTATCTACATACGCAATATATAACACGACGACGAAACTACAAGAACAAAATTTCTTTATAGATAATCCGTTATCTCCTTCTGACAATACTCAGAAAAAATTAAACGATCTACCTTTTCCATTTTATTCTTGCCATTCACAAGCCGCGAAATTATTTTGGGTATACCCGTCGACTCCCTCTATTATCCCGATCCCGTTGCGGTTCCGCCTCGAAATTTCGATTGTCTCTCGCGCTCTCCCCCGTTCCCTAACACTCTCCACTGTTGCACGATACTGTACGTCGGACGATATCCTCTCTACCGCTTATTCGTTCGCCTCTCTGTACAGCCAAGCCGCTGCATCCGTTAATTCGATTCAAATTTATTCTAATGAATAATGAAAAAAAAAGTATACGCGGGGAGCGCTGATGGAAATACTTCCTCTGCGCGCCGCACCGGCAATTATCTAATGAACATTTATAAACTTGTTTATTCTCGAGCATTAAGTGCCTGTGCTTGTTAGCGCGGTTATGCATATATACGTTTTATACGAATTCCGACGATGTGTAAATACGTTCACCTATAGGCGTGGAATGTTTAGCGCTTTTTATGGTATTTTATTTAATACCTCCTGTAATGAAGAAAAAATTCGTAGACGAATGTTTGCTCAAATCGTGGAAAAAGATACACAAACCATTTCTACTGGGTGTATATTATATATATGTATGTATATATACGTATACCGCATCGGGATTCCGCAACGTGCAATACGATACTATCATACGTTTATAGGCATGAACTTTTGAATTATGACTTTTAAAAGTGCGGTATTATCATGTGCGCTCGCGCGCGTTGCGAAATTATATCGTTAAAATACGAGATAAAGTTCTGTACGCGCCGGGCATAATTGTGTAATTATTCATTAGTTATTTAACCGAATTTTTCTCTTACACTATATGTGAACTGCGCTAATCCAATTATATAATCGTCGAACTACTCTTGTTGTAAAATAATAAAGATAATAAAAAGTTTGAATCGTCGAAGAGATTATTTATATATAATAATAAGCTCGCTGCATATGGCACCGAAAAATACTTGTCGCCGAAATTAATCAGTCGTCAGAGTAATTACGGCGGATAAAACACGCGCCGCAATTATAATATAAAATAATCCAGCACAAACCAAAACCGTTTTAATTAATTCCCGCGCGCTCACGACACCTCAAAAATCCAGTCCAGCATGATCATCGTCTCCCGATCGTTAATGATGACATTCGAATCCCGCCGCGCTCTGCAAAAAACACGTCGTCATCGTATAAGCTCTCGGCCAGCACACACCGTATCATACAGAATCTGCAGTCGATTTGTCGCTTTTCCCCCTTTTAACACAGCCGGTCCGAAATAATTGTTGCACCGCATAACATAACAAACTCTCTCCCGGCGTCTCCCGCGGCTTATAAGTGAATGTCAAAAAAGCGACTCTCCGTTATATACTGATTGCGCGCGATTTACAAGAAAGGGAGATTTACAAGAGGACCGCGCCGAGCAAAAAGGATGAAATTGCGTGCGTCCGAGTGCACCGAGGCAGCTCATCCGAGAGGACTCTCTGCGCGCCGTACGCAGCAGCGATTCTGCAAGGGAAAGGAATAAGGTGTAATGAGAGCAGCCGGAGAAAGGCCGCGAGGGGCCCGTACAGGTCCGTAGCTAGTGTGTCTCGCGGCCCGTCTTTCTCCGCGATTTTGTTTATCCGTCCTACGCAAAAGCTCTTTAAAACCGGTGCTACGGACTTTTAATTCCAATATAAGCTACCCATAAACTTATTGCCGGAAGAAGGATGATCCTCCGACAAACACCGATGATATATTATCGCGTCAGTTCTCCGAAATGCCGTGTGTGTATACTGCTTATATATCTACCTCGATTCGAGAAGCCGTATCACTTCTCGGGAGAGTAGTATGTAATACCTACGGGAATTAGGCATCGCGGTACTTTACGATCTCGCGCGCGCAGCTGCGACGCTCGCGAGAAAAGTGGAACATCATCGATAAGCCGCCGCCTCCGTCGTCGCTCATTCTTCGAGCTATCCGCCTGGTAACACACGCTCGCGCGCCGAAAGAAGACCAGGCTGCATATGTGTATTGACATGAACATGAACATGATAGAAGAGAGAAACACAAGCCAAGGTACTTATAATATATAACACCCGCGAGGGCACCTATAAGGAACGAAGTGGCGGCACTGGCTCGAGGTCAGGAAGGTTAGGTGGACGCGCGCGCCAGTCGCCATGACTCCAGTGGGGGCTATGTAAAGGGCGGTGGGGGGAGAGAGAGCGAGCGCACCGCTGCTGCTGCTGCTGCTGCCGGCACTCGGCAGTCTCGCTCGGCTCTCGAGGCGCGTCGTGCGTCGGCCCAAACCGTGTCTACCGCTCACGTGTGCGCGTCTTCCGCGTGTATAATTTTCTTGCAATCGCGACTAATACACAAGCAAAAGGAATTCCTCCGTGCGATTCTCGTTATCCTGCAAAAGCCTGACGAGTTTTTTAAGTGTGAACGGTGCGAGATTTTTTAATTAATATATATGAAACAGTGACGTGTGAGAGAGAGAGAGAATCTATACTGTGCGGCCCAGAGAAAGAGAGATATGTAATATAATTGCAGTGCTGTGTATATACCTACCTACCTAACGCCCGCCGAGATTCGAATCTCTCGCTGATGCATACCTCGTACTCCAGCCGGTGATTGTTCAGTGTGTGAAGAGGAAAAAGAGTGTGTACAAGTGTTATATATACAACCTATAGTTCGACCCTGCTGCAGAGCTCGTCTCGGCTTCCAGAGAAAGAGAGATTAGACGACCGGCGACGATAACAATGGAGAGCACTTTGTGAGGTTAGTACCTACACTTCTTCAGCTTTTGTTCGCTCGAGTATCGTATGTAGTATGCGACTTTTTGCCCCGAAGTACGGAGTTTAAATATTTACCCGCAAGCTACTAGGCTCCCCTGCGATTTTACCAAGAACCGCGAATTCCGGGGAAACAGTGTCTTTTGAAGGTCTTCTCCGTCAGCGTTTGTTTTCGTCGCGCGTTGACGCGCTACGCACGTGCGGAAAAGCCGAAAATGATTAATGCTTTTTCCGGGAACACTTTTTTTTTCTCTCGCTCCTCGATAAGGGAAGAGAAAAAAAAATAAAGACGAGTTGTTGAAAGGACGCGCGTGTGCGATGACAGTGTGTGTGCGTGGGCACCGCTGATATCGCTTTTTTATACGACGAGGCTTTTACGAGCGGCGCTAATAATAAAAACTTTTTCCAATACGCGGAGAACGCATAAAGTGATTAAATCCAGGGAAAAAGTTCCCATTCGTGCCTTCTCCTCAAAAACAAAACTGTCAGCTCGCACGTGAAATATGATTTGCGAATCGCGCGCGTATACCTGTATATATGTCAGTTACTCGTAATTCTACGTGGAATGAAGTTACGAGGTTCGTTCGCAGAGAGAATCTCCCTTTGAGTGAGCTCGACTTGAAAAAAAAACGAGATAAAGACAAAAATCGCGGGACACGAGCGAGTGTATATATATAAGCGAGTGACCTCATCGGTCGTAAATTTCTCACTTTCCAGTTCTTTCAATTTCGCGACACAGCCCCGCAGCGAAAATAAGAGAGAACTGCTTATATACTCGCGCGAGAGAGTCGCGGCTCGCATGACAATAGCCGAGTATAGGTGTATATACCATAGTCGACGTTTCTCTTGATTCCCTTTCTTTATCCCCGTCATTTCTTTGGTTCGACGTCGCGAATTCGGAATCGGAGATGCTACTTCTATACTCGTGCTGCACGGCCGAGTTGAACGAACTCCCGGACGTTTGATTAATACGCGCAGCATGAGAGGAGCAGTATACACATATAGTGGTGTATCGGCGTTTTATCTCGAAGCGCTGATTTCGAAAAATCGGCCAATTAAATTTCCACCCGCGGCCGATTCATTGTTTTTCGCAGCGTGATTTATCGGCCGATTGAGCGAGCATTCGCTTTGACCGCGAAAATTAAATCGCAGCCGGCCGTTCAACGTCCTCGCGATGTGCGTTTGTCTCTCTCTTTCTCTGATGCCGCACAATCGCGCGCACGGACGAAGCCCCGCCGCTGTCGTTCTATTACCGAGGAACGAGTTTGCCTCGCGAGAGAGAGAGAGAAGAAACCAGTTCTCTGCTCTTTTTTTCTCTTTCTCTCTCTCTCTCTTCCTGTGTGTAGTATATTATATACCTATATATACTTTGTGTAGGCAGAAATATCTTGCCGGCGAAAATTTTTGCTTCGAAAAGTGTGCGCGAGAAAATTGCCCGGAGTCACGTGAAGCCTTGCTTTATTTTATCGAATTCCACGATCGTACAACTTGACTGCGCTGCTGCCGTTCATAATATTTAAAACGCGACAAGCTCTTCGCAGAAACTTTTTCGACGACAAGGACACGGGCGCGGATAAAACTATGCTATACATGTATACACACATAATACGGCAATTCGAGAGTGAAAGAGAGAGACGGAAGGGGAGCGGATAGACTGACAGACAGACGTATACTTGACGGCCGAGGTGTATTTTTTTTTTATATTTTTTACGAGCCGCGCGCCGCACGCGAATAATTACACGCGTCGCTGAGGAAAGAGAGCCTCCAGACCGAGACTGCGCCGTAAATTTCGAGTCGCAGCACACACACACACACACACACACACACGTAGTCTATGTATAAAATGTATATAGTGCTGGAGAGAAGTGTGTCGCAGCGTCGCGGGTATTAGTGACGCTAGATTAAATCAGGTATACGACGTGCATCGGGCGTAATATCCACTTTATTGTATCGATTTCGTTTTATCGATTCGCCTATTATTTCTCTTTCTCTCTTCTGCGAGCGAGCACACCCGTGTCTCTGTGTTTATGCTTATTATACGAACCGCGAGTATATTAGGTGAATGGAAAAACGACATGTTTTCTTCTCAAGGTGAGTCTCCCCTTGTGCGTATGTCTTTTTTTTCTTACTCCCAACTTGGAATATCAAAGGCGGTGTATAATTAGCGATTTTATTGACCGTGAAAAAATGCTTTAAAATAATTCTTCGGGCTTTATCGCTCTCGACGACGCTTAAGAGCTGGTCGTTTGTTTGCATCTACACAGAGTGTATATAATTTGAGCAGAGACGACGAGGACCGAATAAAATAATTCACGCTTAATACACTGCACACCCCTTGGCTCAGGAGAAAATTCCTCTTTGGAATCGACGAGTAATTCAAGAACAAACGAACGAGAAAATCGCGCGCGAGGTTTAACGAGCTGCAGGTGCCTTAGCTTGTGTAAACAAGCTTCTCTAAAGCGCCATTAAGCTCGCTCATGAAAATGATGTTCACGTTATACACATGCGGAGAAAATATAATATATTATTTTCCGCAATTAAAATCGTCGTCTGTGTGTTATTTCGACCTCTCCGACACACAGAACAATAATTATTAATAGTCGAAAAATTCTCTGAGAAAAACAATTTGTTCAAATATTCTCTTCGTGCGGCTAGTAATAATATCTGTTATTTATCGTTCGACAGAGAGTTGAATTTTCTTTGCAGTGACTATTAAAAACTACGTGTTTGTTTTGCACTGTCTGATTTTTACTCCGAACGCGCGCAACAAACGATTACCGCCCGAGGTGAAAGCGTAAAATGCTCTACAAAGATGTAATAAAAATAATAACTATAAAATCGATAAATAACAAGTACAAACGTAGGCGTTTACTGCACTGTACGCAATCAATCACACGCATTCAAAGTACTGATAGAATCTATATAGTTATATTCATCTCTTCACAACTCCGTGTTCGATAAATGCCGCTCAGACGCTCGAATGAGAAATAAAGATTGGAAAAGACGCAAGCCAAAGCAGCATCAGCATCGCAGGCTGCAGTCGTCGTCGTCGCGTCCTCTCTTTGGCATCGCAGCCGAAGAGAGTCGAGCGTCTGCCGCGTTAATAAAGCACAAGTGAGCAAGACTGCGTCGTCAGTGAGAAAGAATTCGCGCAAAGTGCTTTTGCCGTATATTCGCAGGCGTGTCTTATCGCTTTTTATCTTTTTCCGTCGCCGCCGCTCTCTCTCTCTCTCTCTCTCTCTCTCTCTCTCTCTCTTTCTCTCGTAGAATCTCCTTCCGTAACTTGTTGCTTCTTCGAGCGCGGCGGCGACGGCTCTGACGTGTATACCTACGCCTCGGCTGCGTATGTATGTATAAATGTATCGTCGTCGCTCGACCCAACAATGTACCCGCATATCTATATCTATGCGTGAGACTAGGGTATATATAGATATATACTCAAGACGACGACGACGATGGTATTTCTGGAAAAGGCTCTCTTATGTATGTATATGCGCGTTATTAAGGGAACAGACGAGAAGAAGCACAGCAGTGACTCTCTCACGCTACAGAGACGACGAGGACGACTTATGTTTAGAGAAGAGCGTTATTTTGCTACATATAGCGGACTCTTTCCTCGACCGCGGAAACCGTTGTGCGGGAACGTCGAGAGAAAGGATCTCCTCCTCCTTATTTTGGCTCGTCGGCGCTTATATGATGATTCGCCATTATAAAGGGACACGTCGGGAAATATCTCGCCGCGCTGTGTCTTCTCTTGGGTCTCGGCGCACATATGCTACACGCTGCTACTTTCCGAGAGGGTGTGTGCGCTACATAGGAAGCCACTTGGAATTACATATCTGCCCGCGGGAAACGAGGACAATTTTGAGGGTCGCTTTTAATAAAACCGTGTAATATGCGCGTGTGCGGGAAATTCCTGGGGAAATTCTAGATTACATTCGAACGATTCATTTTGTACTTTGGCTTATATTCACTCGCGTCGTTATGAGCAAACGTAAATTTAAGTAACATTTGAGGATTAATAAACCTAACTGCTCGCGCGCGGATTATATGAAAAGGAAAATGACTAACGAATATTCCATAATGTTCACAGTGCGCGCACTGTTACCGAAGAGAGATTTTTTTCTTTTAAATTATATCAATTCGACTTATTTACGACCGAAAGACCTCTTAATCTCGCCAATACAATTCATAAATTCGAAGCGAGAGAGATACGCAGCAGCAGCAGCCTCCAGATTTATCTGGCACATTATGTGCTCAAAGCAGCACTCAAAGCCCGTGTAAAAAGCGACGAGCAAAAATGCACCCTGCGCGTCTTCTCTTTCTTAAAAGCGAATCGATTGATTAATCGAAGCATGAAGTAAAAAAAGCCCTCTCTCTCCCACGAATTTCCAATGAATGACTTCATACAAGCTGCACGGACTCTTTTTAATTCAGAAACTTGCGCGACCGAGCAGGCGCGATTTGCATGATAAAGGCCGGTAGCAGCAGCGAGAAAAGTGCGCGGGCGTAATCTTTATTGTGCGACTCCCAGCGGTTGTTCAACGCTTATTTAAAGTGCTCGACAGCGGCTAATTCGCTACTACCCACTTCATTTTCTTTCTTTTTTCTCTCCTACTCTATCCGCGTCTACTATACTCCTTTTTTTCATTACTCCTGGCTAAGTCGATCGAGCGGCAGACCAGCGATTAAGCGAGATTAAGGTTTTACCGAGACGAGAGAGAGAGAGATCATGTATGAGGGAAACTCTGATTAGCTGTGTGTGTGTGTGAGCGGAGCGTTATTGCCACGCGGCTTTTTACTCTCAGGCTCGTTCTTAATGTTCTTCACGCTCCAGTTGTGCAGCCGCTGCCGATACAAGCTGCGCGTATGTTTACACGACAAGTCGCGAGAGCAGTTCGTCGTCGCGATCTCGCTGAATATTCATCGGCGGCCGGAGTCGTCGTCCTGTCCTGTATTCTGCACTAGGCTTTCTCTCCGAATACAACAGCAGCAAGAAAAAAAAACGAAGCGATCCTTCTGCCGGATGGCTCCTAAAGTACAGGGCTGCGGTGCGATAGCAGAGCTAAAATTAGAAGCCAAATTATAATGGGCCCGACAGTGGATTACACACAAGATGGAATCGAATCCAAAAGGCACTATAGGAAGAACATCAGCGGCGTCAGCTGCCAGAAAAAACTTGCTGCTGCCTTTTTCCTATACTATATATACCTACACTTTTACGCGCCGATTCTCCGACGCAAAGCAGAGAGAGAGAGAGAGAGCGCGCTCGTTTACGAGCTACAACAGCAGAGCTGCACAAAGGACTTTACGGCCTCGACACTTTTGCCCTGCCACCCTCGTCTCTATTTCCCTTATACACAGAGAGAGAGAGAGAGAGAGAGAGCGAGTGGACGCTCAAACTGTCCTGGCAGCTGAAATCCAAACTACCCCCAAGACAATACTCTACTACTGCAAGCCGGCTTGTAGTAGTCGTCGTCTCCTCTATCTCCAGTCGTTAATTTCACTCGTACTGAGAGAGGAGCGCGTGCTGCTCTCGAGGAGAGTTTCAATGAGCCTGATAATTAGGGGATCCGTCGAGTAGCAGCAGCAGTAGCGTTTGTTTATTTTTCCTGCACTTGTGTCTGTATATATCGTTACATAAATTGTATAGAGAGAAAGAATGTATACCTGTAATGGATCGCTAATGGCTCGCGCTGCTATTGTCAGGATTGCCGGGGAGAGATTAGGAGAACTACTGTTTGCGAGAGAGCGGTTAGTTTTATCTTAATGACGGCGCGCAGTGTGTATGTGTATACGTAAACGTTGTGTGTAAAATTTGCGGTCGAATCGATGAATTTTTAATGAGCCAAGCTGCCGGTACACTCATGTATATAACACTCTTATACAACCATCATCATCTTTTCCGAACGTGTTTTGCATGTATATTTCCGCATCAGACGAGAATAACCAGACGATCTCTCGAGTTATGTTTTCCTCGTACTAGAAACAAACGCTCTCCTGCGTAGACAAACAAAAAAAAATATGAGAAGCCTCTCTCTTTCTTTCTCCGGAGAGAAATTACGAGCGGGCGTAAATAATCGAAAGCGTTATCGAGGGGCCTGCATCGGGAAAGTTTCACGTGACTGCAGTCGTCAGCGTTGTTTTTTATGTATGTATATATAGTATAAGTGCCTCAACAGAGAGCGGGGCCGAAAATCTCCAGACGCAACAAACTACATATACGCGACATATGGCGCGGTATTCGTCGCTCGCGATGCACCTATTGTTTCAGACTCGTTCCGTGCGTGAGGTTCGACGAAATTCCTCGAAGCGGTCGAGTAGGCGTCCCTTTTTTTTGTGTGAGTGCAGTGTATATGCGAGCACGAGTGAATGGGAGAAAGAGAAGAAATTTTACATCTGGCTGCGGGAAACTGCTTTCGAAATTCACAATATTTTTTTTCCTGCCGTAAAGGAGACACACATGGCTGCGGTGTGCTCGGGCATGCATATTTAAATTAGTCTAACTGTTTTTGCAATGCTCCGCGTATACAAATAAATGAATATTTAATTTTTAAGGAAATATATATATATATATAGATAGCTATTTAAATTTGCCGTCTTTTTCGAGTCGCATAACAACAAGTCGTTCTTACAACTGCTCTGAGAGATAAAAAAAGATACAGTTTTAATAAGATTTGACGCTTAACAACATTGTTTTGACAGGGCAATTTGTTGAACTTACAAAAAATCCATAATATGAAATTACAACGTTATTTCTTTGTCTCAAAGAACCTCTCTCTCCATTGCTCCTTTCCGTCAAAAGCAGCAGCCAATGCAAATTCCGTGACTCTGCGCTCCCATTAATCAAGTAGCTAGATCCACTCGGCTCAACTACAAAAGAGTTTAATCGTCGTAGATCAAGCCGAGCACGCCAACAGCACAGAATGGTGGGCAGACGAGTGTGTCGGGTCCATTCTTCCAAGGGTACGATCTTGAGCTCTCGTATACACGCGTACCTCCTCTCTCTCTCTCTCTCTCACACACACACACACATACACAGCTCGACTATATAATACACCGGCAGCAGAGCAGCAGCAGCAACAGCAGCATCGTATAGCGACTGGGATTTAATGGTCGCTGTCGACGGCTCTCTCTCTCTCCCTCTCAGCCTGCGGGCCTCGGAAAGGATCGTCGGCGGCACCTCTCTTGCCTGGCTGGCCGACCGGCCGTTATAACCGCGGCATAAACACGCATCCGCCGCTCTATACCTGGACTCTCTCTCTCTCTCTCCGACGGCCCTCGGGACTAACTATAGCCGGTGTACACACTGTGTAGACCGGCGCGGGCAACGGCACACACTATAGGCATTATATTATCGGCACGGCGGGAGCGCACTTTTGTGCACCTCGTGTCTCGGCAGAGACTGTATATACAACTCTGGTGTACAGGTATATACAGTTATACACGAGACTCGAGGAGAAACTCGGGCTCTCTCTCTGGACCCGGCTGCAGCAGCAGTCGTGTTTGCTCGCGAATGGATTTTTCATTGAGTCCGAAAGGAAAACGCTAAAGATCGACTATATATTAATACAGTCTATGCGCTGCAGTGTCGTTCTTTTATTAGAGTCGAGTTTCATATAACAACGCGAATATGAGAGAGAACGCGAGAGAGATTATACAACAACTAGATTATATTAGTATTATTCGGCTGTATAGGGGGGGCTTTTTGAATTAACCCCGGCGCGAATCGAGCAAGCGCTCATCCCGTCATTATCCCCGTGTCTAATTTGTAACGTTCACTGCTTTAAAATTTAATACGCAGTAAACAGTAAACGATATCATTCGAGTCGCGCTCTCGCGTTAATTTATTCCTTTGCATTAAATCCGTATAATTAAAACGAACAAGCCCAGATTAAACACTCTCCCTCTCTCTTGTGTTACATTTTTCTCCGTTCCGCTGAGCAGCTCTATATGCTTCAACGCCTGCAAGCCCCAGAACACTGCTTTCCCGCATTTTTTTCTATCTGTCCGTGCGCAGTCCCATTATATCCGCAGCACCTATTTGTTCCTTTTTTAATAACGCCCTCCACGCGGAAGTATATACATATATAAGAGAGAGAGAGAAGAAGTACAGCACTCCCCGCGCGAGAGAGAGAAAGTGCGAAAACTCAAACGAGTGCTTAACTTTTCTTGTTTGGACGTTTAATTTCCTGCAGCCCCGCTGCAGTCTTAGACCGCGGTCGGCGGTGAGTAAAAAAAAACAACAACCGCACTGGCACACACAAAAAGAGAGATAAATATTAAAAGTTTAGCCGGCGCCAGCAGCAGCACACACCACCACAGATAAGGAGTAATGGCAGTCGAAGAAACTCGCAGCAGCAGCAGCAGGTGCATATGTATATTACGGCTCTCTGAGCGAATGAATTTACATGTAAATGCATATAGAGCTGGCGTTATTTCGGGCGTTAATCGAGAGCAGAGCGCCGCGAGGATGATAAGCCTTTTTGCCGGCAAAGCAAAGTGTGTGCTGTGTATATGTATATCTACGTAGATAGAGACACACGAGAAAGAGAGAAGCGAATATAATCGAATAAACGCCCGCAGTGCGCGCACGACTGCACCTGCGCCGCCCGCATTCTTCGGCGCAGCTTCTTTTTGCGAAACATAACAGCAGCAGCAGCTGCTTGGGAACGTGTCATATGCGAGCCGACGTGTGTGCATACGCGATAACCTTCGATTATCGGCTCGCCTGTGGGAATAACCCTCCGGATTTCCTGTCGTGCCGCAATGCTCAGCTCTGAGGAGAGTTTGCTTATATCTTATCGAGTGTATATTTGTGTGTATATATATACGTTTTTCGCGCGAGCACATTCACTGCTTTTCCTTCGGCAAACAAGAGTCTCGCTTGTCGATAGTCCATAAATAATGGCGCGATAAATCGATTGTAGTTAGCTCGTCGACTGTGTGTTTACTACTACTGCGTTGGAGAAAAGGGTAGGGAGAGAGAGCAGTTGGTTATTAGTCGGAGAGCGGCGCAAATTTCCGTAAATTACATCGCGCGCGGCTCGTACATACAAATTTTCCAGCGTTTATCTTGGAGCGTCGGCGGCGGCGCAAGTTCCCCGGGGCGTGCTAAGCGTCAAAATGAGAGCTTGAACGTCGGCCAAGTTTTGTGCCAGAGCGAAATCGAGTGTCGTACAAGAGATACACGCCGAGCGCGGGCCCGCGCGTACCGGCTTTTCATTATCGTCCGTTTAGATCCGTATACTCTGATGCTGCTGTTGCTGCTCTTCCGATCGCAGTCCTGATAATTTAATTTTCGATCTTCGGAAAGTAGCTCTTATACTCGGCTTCTGCTCTGGATACACGTACTATTTTCTGTTGGGAGTGAGCAAACTACTTCCAGCAAAGGAGTTTTAGTATAACTCTATGCTCTCATCGAATGAGCTTCGAGTAGTGTGCACACCTGTATTATAAAGTATATAAAGTTATAGAGGAAAAAGAAAAATACAAGCTAAAAACACATAAATTTTCGTTTAAAATACTACACGGCCTCTTCGTTCTTGAGAGAACGAACAGTATTTGAGAAGCACAAAAGCCGGACCGAGAGGAGGAAAAAAAACGCTGCACTTACAAGAGATTCCCGAGTCTCGAGGCGGACAATGCAGTCAGCGTCTGTTTGTTCGCGTTTCTATTGGCCTGCGGCGACTTTTTTTTCCTCGCGCGCGCGCGCGAGCAGCAGCGCAGCCTTGAATCAGGGCGAAATCGTTCTCCTCATCCCTAACTGTGTCCCGTCCCGACGTATATACTGCACCTCTCGAAGCACCTCTCCAGCCACCGCGCGCGCTATTCTCACGCTCATCTCTCGGTGTATACTTTTTTCTCTAACCTCCTTTTTTCTGGGGAAAAAGGCCGCATTAGCTATAGCTGCTCTCGAAAATTCGTTTTCGCGCTGAGGATTATTATAAAACTGTTATAATCGCGCTGTGTGTATTTTGTTTCCCGCTCGCGTCTACAATTTTCATTATGAGCGTATAATACTTATAATTATACCCGTTACAGCAGACGATTAATATACAAAGCTCTCGCGCGCTCTCAAATTTAATGAGCTTTACGCCTTTAATTTTATATTTCGCGCTTTATCAACTAATTCCGCATATTTTATGAAATCGTGTGTATCGATCTCTGCACAGGAAAAAATCGCCGTGTCGCAGTATAAGAATAAGGACGACAGTCTTCTTTTAGAGTTGAAATCTTCGCAAGATACCGAAGCTTTGAAAAGTATAAAAAAAAGAGCGCGCAAAGTCGTTGCTTGCGTAATAAAGCGCCGAAGAAACGGAATTTCCGCGAAGCCGGAATTAAAAGTGATAATTGAAATACTCTGTAAGGAAATAACGACGACGGCCGGTATACCGTTCGCTCGCGCATTTCAGAGCAAAGTTGAGAGAGAGAGAAGGAATCGCAGAGCCGCATAACGGCCCTCTCGAGCTCCGAGGAAATCGTTGTTTTAAATTAGAGTATAACTCCAGTACTGCTGCTGCTGCTGCTGCTGCTCAAGACTCGGCGAAGGAGAATAAAGACCGATAGCTCGTATAGCCTTCTGCTATATGTATATGTGTGTGTGTGCGTGTGTATCTGTGGTGCGCAGGATTACGTGCGCGGGTGTGTATATGCACGCAGAGGAAGAGAGGACGCAGCTGCCGCCGGTATAATAAGCTTCGCTAATTCGGTGCCGCCGCCGCATCGAGAGCCCCACTAATCCCAAGCCGCGCGCGCGGAATACGCGCCCTGCTGCAGGTTTTGCTCTTTTTCGGCTGAGTGCTGTATATCCCTTTAATCCTGCGCGGCGCTTTCTACTTGTTTCTTTTTTTTCACTCCTCTCTCGGATCGCCTGGCCGTATTGAGGCGGTTGGCGTTTTTTTTTCAGGAGGTGTTGCGATCCGTCGATATATCGATTTTTTCATTTTCTCCCGAGGCGCGTATACTTACTGCCGTAAATACTGCAATTTCACGCCGATTTGTTTCTCTTATACCGTATTGATTTTTTGAGAAAAGAAAAAGTGCGTGAAAGAGTATACGGTTATAAAAGAAGGCTTTTAAGCGTGGAATATAGTGAGGTATATATAACTTCGTGTTCTTTGAATTTGTGCGCGCGCATCGTCGGTGATAAGTCAGCGGAGATATGGGACGAGAGAGAGAGAGAGAGCAAATAGAATTTAATAGACACGGGGAAATATTTTTACAATCTCCCAGCACGTCGTGTTCAATGGAACGTCGTGTCGGCCGATAGAATCAGCGAACAATTCATTTGTCAGCGAATCGATTCCTCGAACTTCCATCTAGTCACACAAATCAACGACGAGGAAGGCGGCAAGAGACCCCAAGGACAATGTCAAGATTCTATGAAACTTCCTCTTTCCGTGCGCCGATATATATTACACGTATACATATAAGCGAATCCTTTTTATTCCCCCCTCGAGAGAGAGAGGGAGACAAGCATCGCCAAACTCCGTCCGGCATTTAATTGAGAAATTTCACATCGAAATGGTCGGCTACTGCTGCCGTGATTCTCTCTCTCTCTCTCGTAGGGAAAAGTTGAGAAAGAAGAACGATAAATAATGACGGCATCGATGAGGAATCCGGCTACGGCGAGCTCCCGGCTGCAAACTCTCGAAGAAGCAAAGCGAAGCACAGCAGAAAGAGAGAAAGAAGAGCCGGGCATTGGCCGGCGCAGTGGCTACACATCACGCTCGACCGGCAATCTAGCGTCATTACGGGCATTACGGAGCTCGTTAGCCTCATTTAAATTCACGAAGCCCCCGGCCTACTCGCCGTAGAGGCCCATCCTTAATCTGGCCTATGCATTTTCTTCTCCTGCTATATGCACTCTCTGCATGCAGTCACGGCGGCGGCTCTTTTCAGAACTTTTGGAATTTATTATTTATCGCCGCTGCGCATATAGAGCGTTATAATAAAATCCTTCGGAGGAGCAGCGCGTGTCTTTTTCGCGCGCGCGGCGTATAAGTCGTTTAAAACACTCGTCAGACTTCTCTCTTTCTCTCTGCCGCTTCTGTCGCTGCGCTTCCGAGAATCGAGTTTGCGCGAGTATAATGCAAAATGCGCGCGAGATGTCGCGTTGCAGCAGCGCTGCTTGATGAAATAGAATTGCTGCCAGCCGTTAACTCACTTTAAAGCTTTCCGCTATATATACCATGGCCTCGTCGTCGTCTAGAACTTCCTTTGCGCGCTTCGATTTGTCATGTTAGTTGCTCTCATTGCTGCAGAGCGAGTGCAAAGGACTCTTAATGGAATAACAGTATAAGCCGAGAGAAAGGAAGCGTTTAGCGTCGTCCAGTTGGAGAGAGAGGAGAACTCGTCTTCTTCTTCTTCTTTTTCCTCGTATTTTTGTTTTCGCCGGAGAATAGCCGGGCAGAAGAAGTTTTTCCGCTGGGAAAAATTGTGTGTTGGAGGGGGACGGGGGGGAGGGGGGAAAGAAGAGGCTGAGGAGATAGAGAAAGAGAGAAAAAAGGAACGAGCGAGAAAATATACGTCGGCTGCAGAGCAGCTTCTACTCCGGCGTCGTCGCGGCTTTCATTGTTCGACTCGTCGTGTGGAATGAGAACAGCAGACCGGGCGCAAGAGCGAAAGACAGAGATAGAGAGAGAGAGACTATATACTTGGTAAGGTTTCGATTGGTCAGTGGCCTCTTCAATTTACTTCCCCGCCAATGACCAATAAGTGGGTGGAAGAACGAGAACGAGAACTACGAGAAGGCATAAAAAAGGGAGCTTCGTACGCGCACACACTCACACACACGTTGGGGAAAGAGAGAGAGAGACTCTTCTGCTCGTTAAAGGGACCGGGGGCGCAAAAAATCGACGAGCAACGCGGAAACCAAAGCGAATCCTAACCATCTGCGCGCTTTTTCTCCCTCTCGCATCAAGACTTTGTTACACACGCTCCTGTTCATCGCTGTTTGTATGTTTGCTTGCGCAGCTCGGCAATCGTCGTTCGGCGCTAGTATGACTTTGATAATTGCGCGTCTCTCTCTCTCTCCCTCTCTATTTGTGTGTATATGTATATACGTATACAGTGCGAGAGAGAGAGAGTGAGAACGAGCTCGAACAAAACGCCCGAGAGTTGCAACGTATAGTGTTTTGCAGCGCTAAATCTTCGCGGCGGAAACACTCCGGGAAATTATATTTAAACGTAATAGTTGCCGGTGCATTATTATACGGCTTGGCTGTGTTTTGTCGCTCATCTCGACGCGCAATCTCTCCTCCCGCGCTAAACATATTAGCCTGAATCAACTCCGTCTATTAATCATTGCGTAATTACGGCTGAGCCAACAATGGACTTTATTTATGAAGACTGATTTTCATATCGATAATGCTCGCTATACCAGCCACCGTTGCCATACCTCTATAATGTTGCTGCTGCCTCGTGCGTGCATTAATTTCCGTGTGTAATGCACTTTTTACGACGCGATGAGTGCGCGCACGCCTCGCAGAGCCTGATTTTACGCGAAAGGAGATAAAAGCTTTTTTTCCGAGTAAGACGTAAAAGTCTTTACATACTTTATATAGTAATTACGAGATCAATACCCCCACCCCCCTCCGGTGAAGCTTTTTTCCAACTTTCAAATCGATAATTCATTCAAATCAGCTCGACGACTATATAATAATATAACCGAGAGAGCGAAAAGAAAAAAAGAATCTCTCGCGCCGGCGATTCATCATTATACCAGTGTTCTATATACTCTCTTCGTAGAAGTTCGCTTAAGTAGCAAGTCGGCGCCAAGAGCTCCGGTATATTAAGTGTTGTATACAAGCGGAAGATGAGAGACACAAGAACTTGGCAAATTGCGATCGATCACGAAAACTCTGTTCTCTCTCTCTCTCTCGTCCCCCTCGATTTGGCATGCTTTCACCCCCTCCACACTTGGATATTATGATACAGCATTTGGACACGCATCAGTATAGTGCATTTTTTCTTCTCCCCCACGAGCATGACAATAGGTCGGGCTCGAATTATAGACCATTACAATACACGGCGCGCGTCGTGTCGGCGCATGAAACGGGAGACTAATGCGTTCGCGTCTTCCGCGTGTCAAACTATATATGTGTGTACCATATGTATAGAGACTGGGAGGAAAAAAAGGTGACAAGTATCCTATTAATTTACACGGAAGAGGGAGGGTGATGAGCGACAACGTTATATTATGGAGACGTAAATCGTCCATCGCGCGCAGCAGCCGAAATAATTCGGTCCAATTATTTTCTTCGTCTGCGACGATCCGTGCGTGCACAACGAGCGGCAATTGACGGCGATGTCGTCTCGCTTTGTGTCTATATATATACCTATATGAGGAGAGAGAGAGCAGTGCAGCGACAAAGTTAGTTTGCACGAGCGGACGCTGCTCGTATATATCGTAATCGCCGCTACTGCTGTTTCCGAACTTTTCATGCAGATTCGATTGCTCTCGCCTTCCTCTCGCTGCTGCTGCTGCTACGAAGGCATTGTGTGCTCGTAAGATTTATTCTCACGAACAGCCGAATTGCTTTCGCCGAAAAAGTTGATTATTCAACTGTACTGCTGATACTCTGTGTATGTGTTGTATATAGTTTGCAATATCGCTCGGCGCATTGTTGTGCTTTGCTTGCGCTTTCGCGGAGAGACGCCGGTATACGGAATATTTATTGCCTGACTCACGTGCTATCGACTTGTGTGTGCGTATGTAGTATAATACCTGACGAACTCTGATATTGCGATATTTACAGCGAGTGATACGATCTAATACGAGATAAAACGTATATAATATACTGCGAGAGTCAAAGGTATTACAGCGGAAATAATGATTTTTCTATTTCAATCTAATTTCCTCTTTAGTATATAGGCGCGCTTCTTTATCTCAGAGAAAAAAAACGATATCAAAGATCACACCTAAAACGCCGACGACTCTGAGTATCAAAGAAAAAAAATATAAAAGGGGAGAGAAGCAGCGACGAAACGATCTTCGTGTATTTTATCATTCTAAGGTTATCATCGTCGGCGTAGCAGAGGCACAGGCGCCGCGCGCGCGCTGATAACGCTCCGGCGTCGCAGAGCCAATCGCGATAACCAACGACAATAAACTCTAAAGTCTCGAGATAAAAGAAACTACCAGCAGCGACAAAAGTCAGGCGTTCGGCAGCAAAGTGCAGACAACAGACCGGCAGCGTGTTGTTGAGAGAGGAAGCGTTAAAGCAGCCGAATCAAGGCTATAATACGCGACGGCAGCCCCTGCAACTATAGTTATAAAGGCGGACGATAAAGAGAGAGAGAGAGAGAGAGAGAGAGAGAGCACATCCTCTCGAACACACTGTTCACTATATACAGCATAGCACATAGCCTCGCTCTGCTTAGCGATGATTCGGGTTACTGCTGCAGGGGGTGAAATAGTCTCCCCCCTCAGTGTGTCGATGTTTCTTTCTTTTCAATGCATCAGTATTATATATATAGAGCACCACCCTCGCCTCGATATTTCTCTGAGCGAGCAGACGCAATTACGCGGCTGACGCAGTGTCCGTGTCGCATCTATATATTATGTATTTTAAAGGGCGTCCGTATATACGTAGTTCAACGATTAAAGTGGATATCTGCTGCGCGCGATGATGAGATTCCGAAGCCCTGGATTAAGATGCGCGAGTCAGAGGGTGGAGACCGTGATGCCGCGTGCCGCGAACAATAACACACGCACACACACGAAAGGGGGAGATGCAGTATAAGGGTGTAACCCCGAACGAGTAGCCTTTACGGGCCGCATGAATGAGAGAGAGAGCTGACTATGTAGAACGAGAGAATGGAATAATAAGCGGAGAGAGAGAGAGAGAGAGAGAGAGAGAGAGAGAGAGAGAGAGAGAGAGAGAGAGAAGAGCGAGGGGTGCTGCTACTACTGCTGCTGCAGCGTGTGTCTGCGCATTCTCCCGATGATTCATCGCGTTTCGCTCCACCGCTATACTATATACCGTACTGCTGTTTTTCATTATATACTACACTCTGTGCTGTCTCATTTTTCCGTAAATTTCGATTGTCGCGCACCTGCGTGCCTACTCTCTCCATGTAAAAAAGTGAAATTTCACTTATTGATAGTGGATATTCACTAATTTTGAAAGTGAAAAGTATGCAACTGGGAAATAGTGACTATTCACTGAATGAAATAGTTAAAAGGTTCCGTAATTTGAATCAGTGAAACGTTCACTACTTGAATCAGTGAAAATGCACTAATTTAAAAAGTGATTCTCAAACTATTTTACTAAAAAATTTACTATTTAAAATAGGTAATCTTTGTTATTTTAATTCGACAAATTATTTTGTACATAAAATAAAATACCTTTTAATTGTAGAAACAGCATTGCCATTTCAAAAGTCGTGTAGGTATTTATGCGCTGATTCCTTACATTATTTTTATATCTTAATAAAATACCGAAATAAATAAATAAAATAATTATTAAATTAGAGTATCACTGTAATAGGTTTTAACAGCGTATTTACTCATCGTCAGAGCTCGATTTACTCTTTTCTGAATCATCTGTGCATTTCTCGTCTACAGCTGATAATAAATTAACATGCAATGATGCAATCGAACTTGATACGTCATCAGAAATTTTGTAAGCGAAGCACTCAATAAATTTAAAAAAAATTTTCAGTAAAACAGGATATTCTAAATTAAAAATATAATAAAATTTGAACAACATATCGAACGTTGGCACTATGTGTGACCGATCTTTGCGACTCAAAATCCAACCGTCTCCTTGTACAAAATTTTGCTCAGGACTGCAGTTTACAGATATAATATAAGGCTGCACAGGTGTCGAAGAATTCTTCTTCTTTTCTTCAACAAATGTTTGTATATCAGCCACTTCCTATTAAAAAATCAGCAAATTTCGAATAAAAAATAAATTAGCTAAAAAAATATTACATACAGTACAGCGAATTACTCACAGAAATAACTTCTATCATGCTCTTATGTGGATTATTGTCTATCTTTGTTTCTCTTGATGTCCCTTTTTTTTGACTTATTCAAACTTTTGTTTTTAATTGCATTGCTTATAGGAAGAAGGTCGATTAATACAAGCAGTGCTTTCAAATCATCTGTAATGCACAAAAAGACGATTAAACTTTTGGATAAAGTCTCAAAGTAATTCACTCATTCTACCCACGTAAATATTTACTTTTAGTCAAGCATTTAAGCAGATAAAAATATCTGTAGCTTCTACTTACTTTTTTTAGTATGACGGTGCTGATAGATAGACTGTGGTTTGCTTAATTTTGCATAATTAAGTATCTTTGGCACGTAGAATGAAGAGAATGTCTTCAGAAAATTATCACCCTTGTTGGGAAACAGTTGTTCAAAGTCCTGGTCAATCTAAAATATGCAACAGTTTATAATAATTATTATTAAGAAAATTACATTAAAATTACATACAATACAAGTAGTACATCGAATAATGTTTTAAAATCATTTTGTTTTTTATAAAGTAGAATAAAGATTAGATTAACAAATTTTCTTACTATTTCTCCATCATAGTCGATCAATCGTGGGTATTTTTCCAGAATTTCTGAAATTATTGGATTGTTGTTTAATATCCACTCTCTTCTATTCAGAAAGGTATTAGTCATAACTTCGAATATGAGTGGTTTATTTTCTCTTGATGGGTATTTAAACCTCATAAATGAAATCTACAAAAATTACAATTATTTGTAAAATACTGTTTGTATAATTTAAATATGTTTTTCAAACTAAAATCAAATTACTTTTTCTTGTAGATCAGCTTTTTCTAATAGCTGACATACATCTGTTGATTTCGAAGTTGATGGCATAGCAACTTTCAAAATTTTCTTTTTGTATGCTTTTTCTGTAGGATCCAAGTTTTTCCGCACTGTTAAAAGTCGGTAGTACAAAAATCCTTTTCCCGTATCGGGATGATAATAATGTTCCTAAAAAAAATATTCATGTCAGTAATAGAAAATTAAAGGAAAAAAAATACATGTTAATTACTTACATAACCTAATTTGGAACAGTTGTTTTTTAAAGACGGAAACTCCGTAATGATTGCCTTTGCCAAAGCATGGATTGCCTCATGAGGGGGATAACTGAAAAAAGTACAAAAATATATTTATGATTTATTTATGAATTTATCTTAATTTTATCCGGCATACTTACTGGCTTCCATCATAAGTTGCTATTAGTTCAGATACAATAATCCGAACCAATAATCGCCTGTTAGCTTCGGTAATAGTACCTTCCAAAGCTTTCAACAATTCCTTGCCTTGAGAGTGATTGTTTAAAGTTTGTTTTACTGTGTTATGACGCTAAAAATAAAAAAAAATGTGTGCGTCTCGGAAAGCCCGGCAGAAGTAATAACTTAAATTAATGTAAATAACATGCTTCTTGTTAAGATAAAGAAAAAGTATATTTAAAATAATTACCGAAAACTTAGAACCTGTCAATTGCTTAGTAATTTTCTTTGGTACAGTTTTTTCTTTCAAATGAACGGCGTCATTTTTTTCTCCATTTGTATTGTCGTCATTGTTCTCTTTATCAATAATATTGGAGGGATTTTCCTCTATCAGTGGTGGGGACATTTTCCTCTTCATCATCAAGGATATCACCTGATCTTTTCGTGCCAGTGCATTGTAGTGGAAAAATTTCACCATCCATTTTTGGCCTCTTAGCGCTGTTGCTTTGAAACAGATCATCTGAAGTGGGATTGATATTTGTTTGAGTAGGTACAAGATGTCCCTCTACATCAATTTCAAATGTTCCTTCGGAGATTACAACCTAGAATATTTTTTAGTTAGTAGTTGATGAATAATAATGATAATAATAAGTAATATTGAAGGTAGATACTCACTGGAATAGGATTTTTGAATTTTGAAATGATTTTCAATAATTTTATAGCGTGGCCCATTTTGATGCCCAGTGATCTAAAGTCGTCTTGAGTTAATTCAAGAAATGACTCGCCCGTTATACATTCATCTAAAAATCATGAAAAGTTATAGAGATATATTTTAAAAAATTTATGACAAATTATTTAAAAGCCCAAATTATACAACATGCTTGATGAAGAGTTATGTATATTACAATATACATATAAACATAGAAAACGCAATTTATCCATTAGTAAACATCCCATTAAATAAACTTAACCAAACTAATAATTGATGAATATAAAAAATAAAATAAAATACAAGAAGATATAGAATAAATAATATAGCACCAAGTGTCATTGTCAAACACTCAGTCTGTAAATAAAAAAGGAAGACCATGACTATGAAGTACTGATAGGAAATACTCCCGTAAATAAATATAACCAAACCAATAAATAATGAATATGAAAAAAATACACAAACAATATTGTATGGTATCGATTATGTAACACTCATTTATTAGATAAACGAAATCCGAGACATGCTTATTGAGCAATTGGATTCATTAAACTAAAAGAAATAGAGAATATTAATTTAAGTGAATTGTACTATCAGGATGTATAGAAAGTATACATACATCCTGATATGATGACCCATTAACATAGACAGAAATGAAATTGTGTAAGGATAAACATTGCTCGAAAATTGCAGGATAAAGGGGTTGGATAATGGTAAAACAAAAAATTTAATAATGAAAAAAACTTAGGATAAAAAATTTAGTAAATGAAAATTTTTTTATTGATTAGCGATGATGCCTTAAAATATTTTTGATTACATAACTACGCAAATTTATTAATCTTAAAAGCAATTGCAGATTATTCTGGTAGAAATTCGTAAACATTAATTCTAGTTTTATTCAAATTAATAGCATTACATATTTATTTCACTAATTTGAAGAAAAATTCTACTTCAGCGAATTAAATATTTTTACAAGACAGTAATTAGAAATTTGTTACATTTATATACAATTATTATTTTTGCAAATAGTACATAACAATGGGAACTAATTTGATTGTGGCTTTTGCTAGCACTATCAATTTATCCGAAAAGAAACATCATATTAAATGTGATATTTTCAGAACCATATGATAAATAACAAATTTCATTATGTTTTGTCTGCAACTACGTGATAAATTCAATTTCTTTTATTATATTCAGCAAAGAAATAGAAAACTATTAAATTAATTTTTTATTTGCATAACCGATAAAAAACAATAGCATTGGATTCCAAATCTACCAGGATATTGTGATATCATGTGCAAAAACTTTTCTTTGTACCACACTTAATAAGCATAGCAACACAAGCAATCTATTATTATCAAATCTTACCATTCAAATGATGTCATAAAATTATATGACGAAGACTAATGTACAATGCATCAGATGTTGGTTTTCTCCAATTGCTAAATGGCTTATAAAATTTCAGTTGACTTTTGTTAATAAACTTAACAGGATTGTTCTCGGTATCTACTTCAATACGATAAGCGTTAACATCAGTATCGAAATGAACAGTTGTACAAACCGATGATTGAAAATATACAGCGTCATTTCTTGCTACAATGATTTCATTGATTTTTCCAAATATAATTAAATCATCTGATTCTATGGAAGGTATTTCAAGAATTATAAATAATTCAGTACGAAATTCAACCCCATTAATCCATACTGATTTTGCACAGAAAACTAAATCATCATCTGTATATCCCAACTGAAGAAGACTTTGTCTGCTTGCCGTGCCACTTACAAATTTTGATTTTCCAAATCCTATTGCAAATCGATTTATTTTTACAGTTCTTTGACCCCACTTTGCACTTTGCACGCATTGTGACACACGAATAAGAGTCTTGGGAGGGTTTATAAAGTTATGTACATTCTGAGCTCGCAATTTTATTTCGTTATGCTTTCCCTCGAATCGCACGCAATAGTAGCGTAACAGCGGTCCAAAAGCTGCTATGCAATCTGCATAATGGCTCATATGATGAAACTTATTAATTAAGTTTACATCAGGAAATATTGTCATAAAACATTGTGTGAAATCTTGCGTGAGCACATGTAAATAAGGCAAAATGGATGAATTCAATTTAGGTGCAAACACAATTTCCATAATCCTTAAGAGATAAAGAATAAGTTGCATATGTTCATCATCCTCTTCAATTTTTTCACATAGTAAAAATGGTATTGCTCTAATGAGACACCATACTTGCATAGCTTTCTGGCTTAGAGTATTTTCTTTTTTTGAAAGCATTCCAATTTTAAAATTCGCAGATGGTTTATTTTTTCGCTCTGTGTAACCATAATTGAAAAATGATATTGCATTATTCAAATATCGAATATCAAATAGCTTGTATACATTTACATACTGATTAAGAACAAGTTTAATTACCATCGGGCAAATACCACAAAGTAAATCGTGCATGATATCAAAAATTTTGTTATCAGATATGTGAAAATATCGAGATTCATTGAGTATACAGTCACCTTTTATTCCTGTTTCTGTAATTGTAGTACCAGAGTAATTTGAATTTCTTAAAAGTTGTAAATGATGAAGATACACTTCTTTCGTTCTAGGTGGTGCTGCCTCTAACATTCCTGAATGTAAATTTTCTCTTGTGTACATACACATGCGGCACAATAAATTAGCTGACGGTCCTAAATGTTCAAAAACTTCATGAACCGCCAAGCCATCGCCACAAAAAGCCATTAAACTTCCTCGAAGTATATACTCTTCGTTTCCTACATCAATTAGGACACCATCATCGCTTTCCAGTTTAGCCAATTCTTCAATGAAAGGCTGGAGTATTCTCTTAAATCCAAATTGAAGAATATTGACATGAGAACAAAGTAGGAGAACATGTATACTGCTAAGTTCAGAATTTAAGTGGTCAGGTAGATTATCTATTTGATAGTAAAAAGCCCCTATTTTATGTACCCCTGTTTTTGATCCTAACGGGTTTACAATTTCTAATTCATCGTAATACAATTTTAAACGAATAGCTGTCTTATACTGTTGAAAAAAGAGATGATTCTTCAAGGAGTTTCCGTCTAAGTATGAAGAGAAAACACCATCAGGTGATGGATTTTCTGACAGTATTGCTTGCCTGATATCTGGATTTGATAATACAAGCGTCAAGACCTCTATTACAGAAACATACTGGTATGACTCCGTAACTTGTATTCGTACGTAATTAAGAGTTTCCGGGTCGAGAACATTATCCAAACGAGGAGGTAATGGTATTTCTCGAGGTTCAATGTAACCGTTGGTATCTTGTAAAGCTTTTATTTGTTACTGAAGTGTTTTCAGACCCTCAAATGGGCTATCGAATTCAAGAATATTGTTTATATCTGATATCAAATTTTCATCAATTACCTGACCTAGCCTTAACCGAGAGTTGATATTTATTTTCAATTCATACTGCAACATTGCTAGTACTTCATCAAATTCATTTAAGACATTTGTTATTCTAGTGCCGTTGATTGATCCATTCGACTGAAGCCATGTTATCATATTCAGAACGACTATTCGTAACCCTTCTACAACAACTTCATTGTCTACGTCAACATTTTCATTTTCAACCGGCATCTGGAATTTTTGATTGTTACCATTATCGACCATTGCGACATCGTTATTGTATTCGTATTGAACATTATCATGTTCATTTCCGATATCATCGTATTCTACTTCGATATCATTATCCTGTTGTACTTCTTGTACTGGTGGAACATTTGCATCGTTCAAGTGATTAATCCTAATGTGTCTTCATAAGTTATAAAAATGAGAAAAACTTCTCTGGCAACCATTTTGAGAACAAATAAAACCAGTATCTTTTAATCCGCTAGTAATCATCAGACCATGATAAGATCGAAAATGATGACTTAAGCCATCCAATCCACCATGGATTAGATTTTGACACAAAAAACAATTCTGTTGTTCCATAATATTTTTATACGATTTCTGAAAAATAATATCAGAAATTAGGCTCTAAATTTTAATTCTGAATTAATAATTTGGAACCAGTAGAAAGCTTTTAAAGCATTTGTCATAGCTTATATTAACTTTAAATTAAATTATTAAAAAGTCTAGTTTCACCAAAAAAGCCAGTTTCCTAAAAACTAAACCACCAATGTCAGGACCAGAGTAACATTAAGTCTTAAAAAATGTCTTTAGTGACTCTATATCGCTAGGAAACGTCTAAAAACTTTTCTCATACCAAGATACCAAAAAGAAGCACACTTTGTTAACCGTTCATTTAAAGACCACAAAAAAAAGATTTTTACACGCAGAAACCGGAAACTACAGACCAAAAATTATGAATGTCGTAACCAACTTCCTCTGCCCCCTGAAAAGTGTTATAAATACACGAAAAACTACGGAGCGCACCAGCTGGACCTTGTCATCGGCGACCCCGCATACCCTGACATCGTCTACGAGCGACTGCAACACCTAGACACAAAAAACTACGGAGCGCACCGGCTGGACTTGTCATCGGCGACCCCGCACACCCAGACATCGTCTACGAGCGACTGCAACACCTAGACATAAAAAACTACGGAGCGCACTGACTGGACCTTGTCATCGTCAACCCCGCACACCCAGACATCGTCTACGCGCGTCTGCAACACCTAGACACGAAAAATTACGGAGCGCACCTGCTAAACCTTGTCATCGGCGACCCCGCACACCCAGACATCGTCTACGAGCGACTGCAACACGTAGACACGAAAAACTACGGAGCGCACCAGCTGGACCTTGTCATCGGCGACCCCGCACACCCAGACATCGTCTACGAATGATTAACACATCTACATACTAAAGTCGATGTCGTACACCTTCCTCACATCTTAATATTACCTTATGCACACTTTGAAAAAAATTAAAATTCAAAATTCCCGCCCAAGTATACAGCGCCGCACGTCGTGGTTAGTGCGGAAAAAAAATCTGTTTTATCGACTCGGTAAATTCTCAAAGAGACAGCTGTTTTCTGCTCTTCCTGAGAGTAGTTAGTGTTGCTTATAGTGAGGGCATATTTTTACTTCCAAATGAATTACTGTTGATTATAACAACAAAAAGATACAATTGCAGTACTCTATCAGATATGTATCATAGTAAATGTACAGTGGTATACGTTTAATATAAGAAGAACTTTTCCTTTGTGCAATTTTCTTTTCTTTTTAGGGTCCGAGTCTACATATAAACAAATATCAATTGTGTACTACAGTAAATCAACTTGCATAGATATAATCAAAATATAATGTGTATATTTGAAAAAGAGAACAAATATTATATTCCAAGAATGAATACTACAATTCTAACAACAATAAGTTGTAATTGAATCACCAGTAAAAAAATTTTGAGGTTAATCAATACAACAAATTATTGAATATGCATTTGAATGATGAAATACTGTGAGTATTGCTGAATATATTGCCATGATTGTTACATTTAGCATCAATATCATTTGTCGTAACCCTTGTGTCTTCTAGCTTGTTTGTTACAGGTAGCACGCACTAGCTGGATACGTTACTTTCAGTCGGATATTCAAATCAAAATATTAATTATTTTACATAATCGAAGGAAACCAGTACCACTGGAAACGATAAAAGGAAACTTTTTTGATAGAGCAATATTTATTATATAAGTCCAGAAGTGTTTTAGATTTAAAATTCTACTAAGTTCTAAACATGTGTAATATAAATTCAGTTTATCAATGAAATATAATTAGCAATAAGCATGTGTGGTAATATAAAGTTTATTACAAATTATTAATTGCAATCAAGAGGTTTAAGTGCAGTGTAGAAGTGTTATTGTGTGTCAGAATGCTTGTTATTAATTTGGAAGTGCTCGCTCTTATGCATTAGAATGTTAAATTAAAATTATACGTAAACATTGATCCAAACCAATTGATCGGTATCACTGTGTGCAATTTAAGTTTCAGTTATCTTAACATAAAAAGTTGTAATCGTTTATCTGTACTATGATGACCAGATGATTTGATCCGACAAGACAAGCTTGGTTTTGTCGAGTCAAGTCATTATCACTTTGATGATTTTTTACTAATTGTCTCAATAATATTAGCATATCTGAAGTTAAAATTAGGACTAGAACGCATTAATTTTACTCAACATGGCAAAACATACGTTGTAGACAACTAATATGTCAATGGTGGCAAAACTAGGCAAACTTAACTTCCCCTTATAAAATACATTAATATATAAATAATTGTAATGCATGCTTACCTTCTAAGATTTGTAATGTCCTCTCATCTGATATAAAATCTTCAAGTTTTTTCCTTAAAGCTTGAGTCGTTGTGAGCTTATCAAACTCACTCATCGTCAATATTTAGCAACACAAGACAAAATTGTTAGATTCTGAAAAAGATAAAATATTTCGAGAGATCATAACCTCATATCTTGACAAACACGTGCTATTAGTTTAGATACCCCTCCCCTCACTAATATGCATATAATCGTCAGAGATAAAAAAGTATAACTTACCAAAATTTAATATTTAACACTCTTCTTTTCGAAACACACTCTTTTTTTTTATTAATCAAGTGTCTGCACTGTTGCAAAGACAAAGGGATTGTGACGGGATCGGGGAATTTCCTGTCGTGACGGCGTGCTTTTTTCACTTATCAAATAGTGAAATTTTCTTTTGACAAAATGGTAGTTTCACTGATTAGAATTGTCATTTTTTCACTGATTTAAAAGTTAAACAAAATTGAGGTATCAAAATAGTGGTTTTTTCACTATTTCAACAGTGAAAAATGAGTTCACTAGATAAACAGTGAACATTTCCACTGTTTTACACGGAGAGAGTAGGTTCCGTGAAATACTACGAGCATACGTATATACAGTGAAAAATTACTCTCCGCGAGAGAGAGAGTTTATCGCTTTAGGCTCCGTGTTTGCAAAAAAAAAATGTAGAGTCAATGTTTGGCTTTCGGCACTATACTATACTCTGAAAAATCTAACTCGCCTCAAATATATAAATGATTTCCGTGGACGACGAGTCGAAAAATAAACGCGGCGGCGTATATGTTTCCGCCGATATTTTTTTTCAGCGAACCATTTATTTACCCGGTGCTTATGAATACATCCTGCGTATATATTTCTCGCTATATACAGATAATCCACGCGCACTCGGAACAAGATGGGCTAGAGCGGAATAGCCGCGCAGGATTGTTTTTTTTTTCGACGTCGCACTTGATATAATATAAAGACACACGGGACAGGATTGAAACTTCTCGTGTGTAAATCGGGGGTACGAGTGCAGCGGTCAAAGTATGGTTATATATTTGGCGCACATTATACGCACGTAAACATCACAGCGGCCGAGACGAACAAAGCGCTTTTGTCAGCTTCACGACAAAGACTCGCTTCTTGCGCGCACGCGCGGGAGAGAGCGAAATTGAACAGCCAAGCGCGAATTTCTAAGCGCAAGGAACACGTTAGCAAAGGGCAGCACGCATTCAACTGTTGTAGCTAGTGACCGACCACGCGAATTCTTCTCTTGCATTGAATGCATACAGCTTTCAGAATTAATAATAATAATTGGACCCAAAGACGAGCTTTGGGCGCACGCCTCGATTAATTCTTCGCTTTGTCGTCACAAGCGCACATATAGTATATTAGTCTTGATCGACGTGATTCTTTCGTCCGTCGGACACATTGGCATCGTAACGTCGTTAATCGACTTGGAATGTAACTGCTGGAGTGAGTTTCTTACCGGTGAAGTTTAAAACTCTCTATAGATACTAACTCGAAATCGAATTAGATTTTAATAAGGCTTAGCTCTCTCACTCTCGGACTTTTTCGCGAAGTTATATTAGGCAGTTCGTTAAGAGCCAAGTTTTCTTTTCAAAAGGTACCCACGCGCCGACGAAGAAAGGAATAAAGGTGAGTGAAAGAGGAATACGGCGAGGAAAAAGAGGTGGGAAACAGAGGAGGGAAGCCGCAATCGTGAAAACTCCCCGAGACATCTGGGTCATCGTATTGAACTTCCGGAAAAGATTGGCCCAGAGCCAGAGCTCTCCGAACGGCCCCGTGTGTGCCGGAAAGTCCAACAGATTAATTGACTTGGACACGCGCGAATTTTCTTTTCTCGGCTTGCGCGGAAAATGAAAAAAGTTGAAATAAAAATCGACAGTTTATCGGCCGGCACCGTCGATTCGTCCGGGCGCCTAAATCACTCGAGTATATTGGCCGATATCTCCCCTGGTTCAAAGGACTTTGGTATTGAATTTCGCGCGCTGGTGCGCCGAACTTTTGATTTCCAAGCCGCGAGAAATTCCTCCCCCCCCCTAATACCAAGTTTCCCGCAACTTATTCGCTAGCAGAAATTTGCCGAGAGTAGAAAGCGGAAAATTAATTGGGATGACATATATGTAACGCGGCGTGTAAATACGAATATTCATTTGTGAAATTAGACGGAAATCAACACGCCGGGATATTGAATTATCCTCAAAAGCAATTATCACTTCAGGTTTCAAAGCGTGCTGTGTGTGTGTGTGTGCAGCTCGCGCATATCGAATGACACACAAGATATCGTAATGATCGATAGCGTGACGCGCATACCTCATATATGCAGTGGCATATAGCACAGAGGCGTATATATACACACGCACGTACGGATGATCCGATTCGCAGCTGTGTGGGGAAAATTAAAATTCCCTGAAAATAATGCGTGTCCGAGGGCTGCTACGGCGTGTATTGAATTTTGATGAATAGAAATTAATCACCGGAGGCAAAAGCTGCTATACATATGCGGAGAATTCGTCGAGCTGCTGGTAATTTAGTGAGAGCCGGACGATTTAACTGTGACAATGCTCGCTAACTGCTCAACGGTACGCGCTGTATTGTAAGAGGACTTTTTTTATGTGTAGTGTACGCTGAAGAGAGAAAGAGAGAGAGAGAGAGAGACTTTAATTGCAATTGTTCGCCAGGGGCCTTTATGCACAAGTGCCAAATAGTTTGTTACAACGACAGCAACAGCAGTAGCTACACAATGGTTCGCGTTACATTCTAAATAAGCGTGTACATTAGCGCGGAATAATTGTATACCTGCGCGCATTCTAAGATGCGTCGTTGAGCAGAACCTTCTCCTCCAACAACTTTGCAGCAAACGCAATCTATATAGGTATATGTATATACACGTTCATGCAAACCGCATTCATCAAACATAAAGCGGCGCTCTCTCTCTCTCTCTCCAATTTCGCTTAAACAACCTGAGCGCGGATATAATGGTCGTGCATATAAATATATACATATGCATTCGCAGTGGTTCAATCTGCGAAAAAATATCCCATTTACATCACGCATATCCAACATTACAACGGACGAATCACGCACGAGAGCAGCTATATCGGCTTTGTAGGTCCAAAAGCGACGAGCGACAGGATAGTATAGTTGTAGTATAGAGCGTAGTATATAGCACACAGCCTGTCCGAGCGAACGGTTATTACCGCGGCAATTTCGTTTCAATCTCGGCCAAACGAGCTGTAGCCAGCATCAGTATATATATGTATTAGAGAGACCAGAGGCTGCTGCAGAGAGCGCGTCCAGTCGACCGAACCAATTTTTCTTGATTTCGGGAGAGTATAGAGGGGAGTCAACACGCCACCGCTAAAAATCAGCGAAACAGAAGCGAAAGAGAGACACCAGAGTGATTCTTTCTCTATATATGTATATTTACATTATATAGCCGGAATGCATCAGCAGCGCTGCCTTTGTTTCTTTCTCTCTCAGCCGTCGCGCCGCCAAGGTCAACAGACAGTCACGCCCTCCAGTCGTCGGGGCGGCATCTATTTTTGATGAGTCAACTACACACGCGCCGAACTCTTTCTCTCGTCTAGCCGACTATATTCGTATATACATTCACACATGTAGACCGGAGGAGAGAAGCTCCTCTCGCGATTAAGGGCGCAGATAAATAATTCCTCGCGCGAGCAGTCGCCGGGGCTATTTTCCGCGCGCGGCTCTCTTTAAAAGCGCTCTCGGAAGTTTAATTGAATAACGCGCGCTAATCCGACGAGGTAAACGTATATAGGATTTACTCCGCAGCTCTTTCCAGAAACTCACACGCATGCAGGAAAAACGACTGCGACGTCGTCTCGCGCGCGTTTTTACACACGTGGGCAGATTTTCATTTATTGTGTGTGTATATACACATACAGCGTGGTATAAATCACGCCGGCGATAAAATGAATTAGAACCGCGATATTAATTCCCCGGGACATGGACTCGGGAAAATTCGAGCGTCTTCTTCTCTGTGTGTGTGTGTGTGTGTGTGTAACGCTGATTAATGCGCGTGTGCGCAAGTATGTTAGCCGCGCATTAGATGGCTGTTGCACGGAAAGTTTCGCGCTGAACAGTCCGACAGAGAGAGTGAGAAGCAGCAGCAGGTTATAACGCTGTATACCATGTGCCCTGCGGACAATATCGTTTGAGAAAGTGCGCCACTGCTAAAACTTGCTTATAACCCATTTACACGGGGGGAGTCGCCAAGATTTCAAAAGTTAGCCGCGGTAGAGGCTTTAGCGCTCTGAGGTATATAGAGTATCTTATATACGGGATGCTGCTGTGGATCTTTTCTCTCGACGACTCGCTATTTGTAGCGGCTATACTCTCGGCTTCTTGGGGCTGATGTTGTGGAATTATTTTTCATCAAGTATAATATACGCGTCTAAGCACGTGTTTCATGTATGCAAATTAAAATTTGTCGGAGATATCAAAAGGTGCAGAAAATCACGTTTAAAAAGCCGCGTCGTATAGCTTGTGAAGTGGAACAGCAGAGAGCGATTCCCTCAGACTTCAATCACGATTTCTAATCAAGCCGCACGAAAATGAGTTTTCTCGACGCGAGCATCGTCGGCCCCGAAGAAAAAAACCTACACAATTTTCTCTTCGAATATAAATAAAATCCTCCCTGAGCAGAAGGAAGAAGAGGAGAAGAACGTGGCAGTAGCAGCGTGAAATGGTTAGCCGCACCAGGTAATTAGGAAGTTCCATCTCGCGCGCGCGCTCTGCTTTCTTCCTCTCTCTCCCCCTTTCCATTCTTCGGCTAGCAGCCTTCCAGTCCATAAAGACTATTTACTCGCTTCCCAGCACGCCACTCGCAGTCGCGGCTCTTCAAAACACGTCCTGCCGGCCAGAGCGACGTCGCGGACCGCAAAATGTAAATTGACTATTTTTAACTGCCACCAGAGAGAAAAAGCTCGGCTGCAGCCCGAGAGAGAATCACTCTGTGTCTATATATCGAGAATCGGTCCGTTGTTTTTTGAATTGCACGACAGATGGGAACGAATGAGCCGCGGGACGATTGCAGCCGATAAATAACGAAAGGGTCGTGGTGCGCGCATCGTCGTCGTCGCGGCGGCCTTTATATCTCGGCGAGCGATTAACGGCTGAAACTTTGATTTCCGCGCGGCCGGCGTAAAATCCAGTTAGCGGTCGGCTGTGCAGCGATGGAAATTCTATCGAAACTCATTCTACACTTGAATTCTCACTCAGTCTAAGATTCAAAGTAGAGAAAAATCATGAAAAAGGGACGCATTTACTTGATTTCGAAAAATCCCACAATTTTCATGATTTTTCGCGCTATTTTCAATCGTTTAGAGAACTTTTTAGCTAAGGGACCATTTTTAACGATTTTTTTCAAATTGAAGCTCTTTTCCCGTACTTCCATCCTACCCAGCCCTCAGGAATTGAGTCGAGTCGAGTACATGCTCTTGAATAAAGGCTACTTAACTTTTCGTTGAATTTGAATAACCGAAAAGACAGTGTCACAAACCAGGTGATTCACTGGTTTTTGGTACATTGTAATAAAAATCATGCTAGATAGCCCTTTTTGAAAATTTGCCAAATAATGACCCCATAACTGGCCCCATATGTGAAAAAAGACATCGAATATTTATCGGTGCTTATTTGATTCTCTTGCTCGCGCGGAAGAAGTTTGTAAACCGAGATTTTGACTTTTGTTGTGTACTCGCTGGTTGTATGCTTCAGCAGCAGCAGCAGCGGCGTCTTTGGAGCGCATCAGAGAGAAAAGCCAAAGTCGGGTCGTTAGTAGGACAAACGTCGGTAGCAGCAGCAGCGTTTCGAAGAGTCATTACGCCGGGACGGCTTACGCTGCGTCCTTTCTGCTGCGCGGGCGGAAAAAGAAGTTGGCCAAACGGCGCTGAATAAAGGCGAGCCAAAGGGCTACACGGAGATAAAGCGAGCAGGCGGACTACGGTATACAGCAGACACGGCTCTCTCTCTCTCTCTTCCTCTTGTAAAAGGGAAACGCGGCGGGCATCGCAATCGCCGACACGTCCCGTCGTAGACGTCGCGATTTTCCGCTGCCGTCGTTCTCTCGAGTCGCGATGACGATCCACCTCTCTCTCTCTCTCTGCTTCTCTATATAGATTGTGTTGCAGCGACCTGCTATATAATAGTATAGTAGTCCGGAAGCGCGCTCGCGCGCAACTGCCCCGCGTAAATCTTCTAACAATCCCATTGTTTTCTTTGGAAGAGCCGGTGGCTGCAGCTCGTCGCTTCTCTCTCTCTCTCTCTCTCTCTCTCCGGGCTCTCATGTCTCTCTCTCTCTCTCCCTCTATAGTCTCTCGCGACTGCTGCTGCCGCAGCTCTCGACTCTCGGAGAGTGATTCTCCGTTTTTGAGGCTGCAGCTTCTTGTCTGGGATATACGACTATAAATATCTGGGCTGCGGTGGTGTGTAACGTCAAAAAAAAGAGAAAAAAAGAGAGATAGAAGAAGAAGTGGAGAACTCGACTAAAAAGTGCAAGCCCGGCTGCACCAGTCATTGCAAACGGAGTATTATCCGGGGGTATAAAGCGTCCTACAGATGAGTTGTATAAATTGATGAAAAATGTTTCGAAATTAAAATCAACGTGGACGACAATCAACAAGTATATATAAAATCCAAAGACTCTCCGGATCGTCCATTCATTGCGATTAAAAGCCCAGAAAGCATCAGCGAATACGATACGCGCTTCTAATAATACTGAAGAGAAAGCCCGGCGTCCCTCGCGGCGTGACCCGGCTCAAGTGGGATACAGCAGCACCAGCAGAAGCAGAAGGTCAGAAAGCAGAAAGAGATCGCGAGCGCGCATGCACCTTCAGGCCGACATGTATACATATATATAGTACTTTGGAGAAAGGAGAGCGAAACCCCGTGGAGATTTGTGCATCGCGGGCGCTTACACGCTCGGTGCATACTGCGCGGCGGTGGCGGCGGCGGCAGTTACTCGGCTCTTGACCAGCCGGCTTTATTCCGACCGCGTGGCCGAGTCTAGATAAGAGCATCAGGATTGCGTCACGTTCAAAGGGACGTATAGAACCGACGCCGCCATGCGAAAAGAAAGGATTTTAGGCGTGAATAACGCGGTCAGAGGGATTGCTAAAGCGAGTGCGACTGCAAACGCACTATATGTATCCCTCTCTTTTAGATATATATTGTACTTTCGTTATATGTACCAAGTACGCAGGTGGTGGCATTTGGTAATAATCCTCTTATACGGGGGAATCGACTTATACACGATTTAAATTTCAACGCTGTAATATTGTTTATTTATCTGAATGTACTTTTACACACATAACTCTGCTGCTGCTGCTGCTTTGCCGCGGTGTATAAGTACTCGGGAGAAGAACTGCAGTTATTACTCTCTTCTCGACGCTCTATAATTAAATAGCAACGCGCTTTCAGGCTTCATTAATTTTTCTTCACTTTCCCCTGCGTACGCTGCAGACCCTATTTCCTTTTGCGCGTCGCTGCAGCCACCGTTGCATTTTATTTTCAATTTATTATGACATTTCCGGTTGCTCTCTTTTTCTTCAACTCCTCTCCCTCTCTCGCCTCTCCTATTCATAATTCCGGCACAGCAAAGTGCAGCGGGCACACAGCGAGTGGGAGAATGACAATGGCGATCGCGTATGCGCATACAACTTTAAAGTCCAATAGACTGTGGAGCTCTCAGCTATCCTTAATTACAACTTTCGGCTTTTCGCGCGCGCGATAGCGTCGTAATATATATATAGTCTTTCGTATAATTAAAGAAGAAGCGCGTCATCGCAGTGTTTGTCTTTAGAGAGACGTCGGCCCAGACGGCCAAGTGGTGTGTGCAGTGAATCGTAAAAGGAAAGAGAAGAGGAAAAGAGAGACTGAGGCGCAGCGCTTTCAACAGTTCATTTATAGCAGTTCGTTTTTCGCAGGAATTCGTCCTCTCTCTCCGAGAGAGGAGAGGGTGAGAGAGCCTATTCATACGCTTTCGCGCAGCTATAGACGCAGAGGTATAGAGAGAGAGAGTAGAGGGAGAGGGCGAGTGAGCCGCTAATTTCGCATCGGCCGTTGAGCACTTTCAGCTAGACGGCTAATTTCCGAAAATTCAGCAGAGAGCTAGCGGTGTATATATATAGCGACTCGAACGTTTTACGCCCCCGCTACTGCTGGCCTCATTGTCGTAGCCGCTGCTACACAATAATGAGAGAGCCGCGAGCTCGGGGAGTCACTGATGCTCCTGTGTGAGTGTGTCTGCTGCAGTCTGCATTATAAATGCATAAATACGGGGGAGGGCCGCGCAGACAAAAGGATGTTACGCGCCGTCCCGGGACGTGGGAGAATGCTGCGCAGCTGCCAGGAGGGAGAGAGTGGATAGTATATTCTTCGGCATTTTTGCGCGATTTCGCGATTATTCTTTCTGATGCAAAATGCGAATATAACTCGATGGTTTGCTTGACCGAGTTTTTATTTTTTAATTTTCGACAATTTCAAGAAAACTTTGACTGGAAATTCAATTATTATATACATATATGGTGCCTCTCACAGCGTCTGATTAAAAATGTACCGCCTCAACGACGTAGAGTTTAATAAGAACGCTCGAGCGTCTACAAAACAATTTAATTATAACCGCTATTATTTATTCCAGCAGCAATATATCTTTGTAGACGAAATTGGATCTCAAAATTAAAAAAGGTGTAGCTTATCGGTATGATAACACAGTCTCTATCGGATATCTACGCTTCAAGAAGTAGATCAATTAAAAAATTATAAATAAATATTTTGAAATATTGCGAATTTTACTTCTGTACACTTATGTGCGTTCGTTAAACACGTGGCATACAATTATAATCTAAATCGTTGTAATTAAATATATTCAAATATATTATGTAAAAATGTTTGCGGTTTCTTTTACGTAAACTTTTTTAACTATAGCCTTCTACCTATGCCTTACGAATTTCGCTCAAGTTTCACGCTAAATGAACATAAATTTAAGTGGCAAAACTTTCAATTACTACTTATCATGAACCCAATGAATTCTTTACGTATAAGGATAGCACATCACGTCGAAGGCAACCTTCGCGGAAACAAAAAATCAAAATATCGATATTCCAGAGCGCAGCAGAACCCAAAAGATTGAAATTATGCCCAGCACGTGCGCGAAATGCGCAGCATCCGCCGCATTTATTGTCGATTTCCATGAATCCATTGCACGAACTATTCTCCCATCCGCAACTGCTCCTGTGTATATAAATAAACGGTCCGTCGCCCTCGGAAAAGGTGGAAATAAATATTCGCGATTGCATAAAAGTACCGACGACGACGACGACAACGACGAGAAAGTGTCTGATGCAGTGCCGGAGCAAAGAAGGAGTAGGGGAAACGCCGGTGGCATCCTACTTCGTCTGGTTGCACAAGCGAACGGCGCAAGGAGAGAAGCCGTCAGACGCAGACCCCCCGACGATCCTTATTGTTGCGCGCGAGCCTTAAAATAAAGTATTAAACCGTTACTTTTTCTGCCGCTTTTCATGAATTTATCGTATATAGACCCCCGCCACGACTCCCCGTGCTGTGTGTTTTATTCGTGGCTGGGCGAGGTTGAATTTTCCACCGTTTTCTTTTTCCAAAGAATGAGAGCTGGCTTCTTTTCTATGGAAAATTGAACTATTTTCCTAGTACATTATAAAGTGAAGCTGTATTCTTTCAAAGTCGTATTATATTTGCAATGTGTACAGGTATATATAACTACGCTACGTCGATATCGAAATGTCTGAAACAATGCTTTCAGAAACATAAAAGTCGCAACATTCAGACCTCTCGATATACACACACAGGACGTTAAATCAAAGCGAGCCGTCACAGAGTATAATATAGTCTGACAAGAGTTGCGCATGAATATTCATAGCCGTCCTTATAAAACCCAGTCAGTCAGGAGAGCGGGCGCACAGACAGCCCGTAAAAAGAAAAACGCCGACTTTCTTATCGCCGGGCCACCCCCGCGACTCCATGCATCCGTTGCAAAAGATATTCCTTGGTAGGCAGCTCTCCCAGTAGGGCGAGAGAGAGAGAGAGAGTGTGCATGTCTCCGCCGGCCGGAAGCGGCACGAATTTAATTCCACTTTGAGCGACGTTGACGAGGAAGCAGACCGTAAAGTGTAATGTGGCAAGCGATGCCTGAACGCTTACTATGTATATATATATATATGTACCTATACTACATATATATACTATATAGTCGTCGTGTCGCGGCGGCTCCGCCCGCAGTTCCATAATCGATATACCTCTGCTCTCTCTCTGCAGCCTTATTCCAACGCAGGTGAGCTTCGGCGACCTGGAACAGTTAACAACTCTTCGTGTTTTCTTCAAGACATATCTGATGCTGCGGATTTTAAATTCCTTCTGTCACGCGGCGACGAGATACGACTTTTAATTGCAGTTTCGAATTTTTTTTTTTATAATTTCCTCTGACATCTCCAAACACACGCCGATGACTAATGGCCATTTTTTTTCTCTGTTTCAGGTGAGTTTCCTGAATGATCGTCATCACCGTTATATTAGTATATAGCAGTAGCACGCGATACAGCAGCAGGTAGCGCACGTAAGTTGAAATATTCAGAAGCGCGTCAAGAGGGCGATAGCAATCTGTCATTACAGGCGCGAGGGTTTACAACTGGGTTTACTACTAGTATTAGGTCCAATTAATTAGGCCGATCGTTACATCGTGTGTGTGTATATACCGGACGTTATCGATCGCCACCTGCGCACGGCTTCGTGGGCCATCAGCTAACTTTCCGGTATGAAGATTGAAACGTTGATCCGAGCAGTTTGCCGCTTCATTGTCATCATAAGAAGGTCATTAACCCGGCGCGATGCTCTGCGGCGAAATTACAGTCTCGGCCTGTATTATACACTGGATCGAGAGAGAGTGAACAGCGATATACCAGCAGCAGCAGCAGCAGCGGCACAGTGGAGAGCTTTGCCGGGCAAGTTGCCGGGGCTGCTCCTGCTAACGCGGTGTTGCTCGTTAGGATCAACTCGTGCGATTAATTAGTGTCAAAGGCTATTTACACCTGGGAGCTCCCAGCCTCCCCCGAGCAAACGACGGATAGGAATCAAACGACTTCCGCATTGTCATGTAAATTCACCCACCTAGCCTTACCCCCAACTCGTTCTAATTCTCCCTCGTCGTCGTCGTCGTCGTAGTCGTGGCTCTTTTATAAAGCTGTGCGCCTTTCATTCGGAGGCCACCGTCGCTGCCGTCGCTTTTTCTCTTCTCGGAAATTGGCGCCCTACTTACCAGAGAAAATTTCGCTCTCTCTCTCTCTCATATACCACTCGCGAAGCCCGTAAATTATGCTAATACCAGGTGCCATACGAACGACATATCCCGATCCCCTGCGCGCTCTAATCTGCATTTTACGCGCGAAGCGGAGCTACACACACATACGTACGCGCGATTTGCGATTGTAATCCGACTTGGCCGGGTACAAACATTCGTGCGTGTGTGCGTGGAGATATGCACGACGACGAGACGCCTGATGTTTGCGCAAGGGGTTCTGTTATTCTTTTTTTTTCCTCGCGCGCATAGCTTCTAATCGTTGTGTTTTTTACTCGCTGCAGCGCAAACCTACTGCAGGTAATATTATTCAATTGAACGATGAGTCAATATATACTTATACACACATAGTGCAGGCGCGTTCGTTATTTTCATAACCCACATAACCTATTTTTTCACCGAAAGTTACAGTAGCAAAGAAAATTTCTCGGGATTTTCATATGAAAATCTCTTGCAAACATCGCGCAGCCTCGGAAATTAAGTCCGAGGAAGTCACGCGAAGAGACTAGCAGACTCGACATTCATCTCTATTCCGGGACGCGTAATGCTCCGCTGCCGCAACCAGTGCAGCGGAATATCGAAGCCGCTCGCCAAACTTGAAGAGCCAACTCTCTATCTCGATGTATACGTATATACACATCTCTCTTTCTTCCCGCGAATTTAACTTTTAAATGCGGCGCGAGCCGGAAAAACTCACAGCGGCTGCTCATCCGTTATTCATATTATAAGAAAATAACATCGTATAACGATAACACGCACGTCGTAATGATGACGGATGATAGCACACATCTCTCGCGCGTATTATATATGACATTAACGCCTCCTTGACAAGATGAGACTGCAAAACAAGCGTCTGGGGGAAAATTAGCAGAGAAATGGAAGGGGGAGAGTAGGATCGAGGTAAACCAAGACTGATTGAGTGGGTGGTGGTCGCCGCGCGCGCGCATAGCTAATATCTCTCAGATCGCTCGACCTCTCGCGGTTTGCAGTTAACAGAATTTCCCTCCTCGGCTATCGCTCTGCGTGCATACGTGCACGTATCGGCGAGCTAATTTCTCTTAAAACTAAATGGACTACGCTTGGGATTTCTACGCTTGGTCGTGTATATGTGTGTGTGTGTGTGTAATGATTTAACACGTGCTTTAGTCGAGACTTTAATAGCCCCCGGAAATCCCTGCGAGGAGAGCGCGTGTATTTTCTCGGAGGAATGCGATGGATTTTTCATATCGTAAATTACCATCGCGGAATGATTTTTATCAAGCTAATATACACTTCGGGATATAACGACGTCATTTATATTATAAGAGAGATTTTTCCCTCGAATGAGAAAAATCAGCACGTCAAAGCGCGCGAAAATTCCACGAACGCGTTACAAATTCGAGCTTTCGCGGCCGTGATTGAAGAGCAGCTGCAATTGTAATAACCTCATGAAAGTCGAAAACGCTCTCTCGCCGCGAGTAAACGAGCAAACATATATATAAATACAAACTCATAGCTTCTCTGTCAGCCCGTATCATTCAGGCTAGCTTGTGAGTAGACGAACGAACGAAGCGCCGGCAGCACCTCCTCCGCGAAAAGCGGAAGGGAAGGTTTGCTCAGTGTGGCGCACATATATCTCAGTAGAAGCATCGCCTCCTCCTCCTCCCGCCCGATGTACAGTCATGAGTTAGAGCTACTACGCTGCCGCTGCTCGTCTTGCCCGAGACATACATCATCATTAGGCCGCGATTAGCTCTAGCTGTATATATGTATACCATACTCATCATATCTTTTGTGCACGACGCGCTAATTAAATTTTTCGGCCTCGCGCCTCTGTTTTAATTAGCCGCGGCGTTTTGAATTCTTGAGCGCTTCTGATGCTCCGCTTCTTTTATTATCGCATAGACCTATAGCGAGAGAAGCTTTTGTTTACCCGGGAATACTGCTATATACTGATAAATAGTTTGCCTGTTCCGAGTAACGAAAACAAGGGAGGATGGGAATAAACATAGGGAAGCGATTCTTCCGAGATAATGAAAAACTTTTTCAGTAGACAGAAAGCGTATACCGTATATTATTATTTGCTAAACGCGCAAGTTGATTATTTTTTTCCTTTTTCACTTTCGTAGATAGAACGCGAGTTATTCTCGCGAAGTTCGAGTTCTGAAAACTGATTGATTTAGAAAAATATCACGGCTCGTAAATCCGAGAGGGGCAAAGTCGCGCGCGATTCTCACGCCGAGATCGACGAGCGATTCGTCTCGTGCATTATGTGCGTCTCTACGTTCTTTCGTCACGGCCTCTCTCATACTCTCGAGTTATATACCGGGAGAAATCTCAAAAGAGGCAACTCGCGCGTCCTCGTTACGACCGCAACAATGAATCTCGCCGCGCGTTTTTCCCTCCTCCTCCTCCCTCTCTTGCTTTTGTCCGATTATTCGCTATCTCGAGAGAAAAACGGTTTTAGGTTTTAATCGATGAGAGCGCGCTCGAGATGGGTATTTATTACATACGCTGCAAGAATTTACGTAGAAAATAATTCTCGTAACGCACGTTTGAATTTCCAAGCCGCGTTAATGCGTTTACTCTCGCCGCAGCTAGCCTGTGTAAACGTATAAACAAGCCCTTAATACCGCAAGAGATTGTTTACTGATGTTTGTAAAGCCAGTGTTCAGTATAAGCAAATAGAATGGAACGTTGCTTTCGCGGAAAGCTCATTTTACGCTCTCCTTGTTTTTACAATTTGCGTTTTTTCTTCTCAGATCTTTTCTGCTTTTTTTTCTCGTGTAACGCATACTACGCACTCACTTTGCGTTGCTAAACACTTGACGCGCTGGTGGCAACGCGAGAAAACGGTCTGAGTGAAAGGATATAGAGATCGCTGCTCTACTCTGCAAAAGGGCTGAATATAGGTGAAAATCATAAAAAAAGTATGTAGGCGAGGGAGAGAAAGAGAGGCTCAACGCGAGAGAGAGAGTCGCGGGGACTGACAGAGAGAGCCAAAGGCAATGCGAATCTCTCCCTCTCTCTATAGTAGAAAGTTTACCGCCCGGATTACCGACTTTCTGCCAACGTAGGAACAGAGCCAAACGCTTTGCCGGGGGATTATTTGAGGACCGAATTGCTTTGATGATCACGGAGCGAACAAAGAATTTTTTTGTGTAAGACTGCGCCGGCACACCGGGCGATTCAATAAATCTCTCTCACGCCCTCTGAAGATTGTCAAAGCGCCTCCGCGATTTCCATGATGATAATTACACATATACTACTGCAGTTTAACGTGCTGAGAATATAATGACTCGAATGATTTTAATGATTCGAAGAAATATAAAACGTTGATCGAAACCGCTTCATTGAATGAAAGAAAAAACTTTTATCGCCAAAGCGATTTCAAGCAGCGCCCAGAGAGCGGAAATTAGAACGACCGAACGTAAACGGAATACATATATAGACGGCCCGAAAGTGCAGTCGCTGTAATAAACAGTAACAATTAAACAAAGGCCGCAAAAATACACCATAACCGCTCTACGGCGAGAAAATAGAACGGCTCCTATCCTCCGCGCTCTAACGGAATTCAGTATTACTAGCGAGAGGGAAATAAAAATCCGCAATGCAATCGACAGCACCGCCGGCTATAATACGACCAGCAGTTGCGTCGTAATTGTTTCTGAGCTTGCGCGACGAATATCAAAAGACTCGATTTTCAGAGAGAGAGAGAGAGAGAGAGAGAGAGAGAGAGAGAGAGAGAGAGAGAGAGAGAGAGAACTCGTATAATGAATAATGAGCGACGTTATGCGTATATACGTCGTCGTCGTAATTATATCGACAATAGAGCGACGGATGTAATTTTCTCCCCCTCTCTCGTTTGTATACACAACTAGTAGTATAGTAGAAGAGGAAGTAGGCGCTTAATTGGAGCTGTAATACAGCATTTCGATGGATAAATCGGGCACGTTTTTCGACGAGTTTATCGAATTTTCCGTGATTACCGACGATTAGAGACCCGGTGCGCTGTCGATCAACAATGCTCGGCTTTGTCTCCGCTGTATATTACACGAACGCCGGCATTCGAATGTTCGGCACGCATAGCAGCAACAACGCGCTTCGAACAATGAAAGCGTTTACACTTTTCTCACGTCTTCGCGCTCGCGCGCGCCTGCACATACCTACCCCTCTAGTCGTCCTTTCACACTGTCTTTCCGTACGTTGTATATATAGTGTTCTCTCTATATCTCTTGCTCTATTCTTCCTCGTTCCGCGGTGGCGGAAGTGGCATCGGTAAATTTCTGAGGCTGCGAGAATCATCCTTTTATTGCCGTGTCCGCACGCGCGCGCGCGAGACTCTCTCCGTCTTCACTCGAGGCTAACATCGTATAACGTATATAGCGTAATCGCGCATAATAATCTCGGAAAGAGAGAGAGAGAGAGAGAGAGAGAGAGAGAGAAGAGAGCGCGCAATGGGGATTTTACTGTCTCATTCGTCTTGGTGTAAAGCCCCGGAGCGATCGTTTCGCCGCCGCTTACGAGCTTGCGCAAGCTTCGAACGAGCGCGAACTCTGACTTTTCGCGCTGCATTCTTCCTCGTCCTTCTCTCTTCTCGAGACTCTATATAGCTCGCAGCACTTCTGACGTGTCTGCTCCGTTGTTCTCCTCTCTCTCTTACACTGTGTGTGCATGTGTACATATATATTATATAGCTGATGTTTGGATGCGCCCAGTCTCTGACGAGTTTGAAATGCGCCTTTCAACTGCAGCGGCGTCGAATCTTTCAATATTGAAATGCACGAGCGAACTCTGTTATGGATGTGATTTTGCGCCCGCCTAATGTTTCGCTCTGTCTGCCTCTCGATGGATGAGCCGCAATACACCAGCATATCTTTTATGCGCGCTCTCTCGTGCCATATATGAAATTCAAATTCGGTATTATATATACATATACATTATTCGATAACGTTCGCGTATATCGCAGTGTATATAGGAGAGGAGCTGAGATATCTCTGGGCTGCAGAGTAAAATAGCGAAATTAAAGCTTACGATGTTTTCTTTGTATTCTGCAACAGCTTGCTTGCCGCTGCAACACTACGCCCGCGAGACTTTTAATACGTATCATTAGTGAGGGGGAGGGATAATAGAGAAGCGCGCTTTAATCGCTACCTGTTGATTTGCCGGATAATTGGAAAAAGGGCTTGCACTCACTCTCGCCTGCTTGACCAGTAAACGGCAATTATACGGTATCGAAATCTCTTTCGCTTCTTTTTTTCCGCATTAAAGACGCACCGGTTAGTAATGAAAAAGATAGCTTCTGTTCTATACTATATATGTATACCCAGCACGTGATCGATATTCCACGCGTTTACGATATTACACTATACAGGCACACTGATGCAAAATCAAAAGCAATCAGAGTGAAATATCGCATGACGAAGCAGCGCATAGCGGAGAGAGAGAGAGAGTGAGAGAGGACTGTACGGCTCTCGCACAGAATAGTCTATACGTCGTCGTGCAAATTAGCATTTCCGGTCGGGCGAACGGCGTCGGCGCAATGTCAGCGCTGCAGTGGCGGCGAAAATCTCTCGCGGCGAACCGCTCTCGGTATAATTAATCCTGAGCTGTAGTGAGTGAGAGAGAGAGAGAGAGGCAGAGAGCAAATGGAGGCCGGTCCGTAAACACACGGATATGCGCCGCCCGGAATACATCCGGATGCGTTCCAATATGTCTTGCCAGGGCGAGACGTATATACGTAGGAATGGCTGCTGCTGCTGCAGCGGGAGAATGTGTCGAGACCACTTCGGGAGGAGCAGAAGCCGCGCGCAATATTCGGAGCTGCTGCCGCTATATAGCGCAGCAGAGTGCATGGACCGGAAGTTATGAGAGTCCTTATAACGCGGACGAGGCTTAAGGAGGAGCCACTACTGTGTGCTACTGCAGCTCCCCGATATTAGCCACGATAAACTGTCGCCGCGCGCGCTCTAGCTGCTGCACCACGCACTTCACTTCGCCCGTCTGGCTACATCCTAAATATTGAGCCTTTTACCGACGCTATTACTGCCTCTCTCGTCGTTGTGCACACTTTCAAAAAGCCCGCGCAATCAACTTTTTTCTTCTTTTTTATCGGGAAATAACCGGCGCTCTCGCGTTATGTTTCTATACTCCGCGCACTCTGCGCGCGCGTTTAGGCGAAGGAGAAATATTATTTGCCTGGCTGCAGCTGCAGTAGTCGTCGTCGTCGTCGTCGCAACTTTTGAACAATATCCGAGAGTGAGAGAGAGAGAGGTTGCCTCGAGGGTGAGTTCTCTAGGCCCGAGAAACTTCCGGCGCGCAGTCTTATTCGTTCATAATATACGTCGAAAGTCCGAGTTTTCTGCTTGAATGAAAGTTTTGCATTTCCGGCCTCCGCGGCAGCAGCTCAAGTCCAAGTTTTCCCATCGCGAATGCTAAGAAAAGGTAATCTCCCGCGAGAAAGTCGCCTCCCCCCTTCCTCATCCTCTCTTTCTTCTCTCCATAGTTCCCCGCTGTATATGTATGTATATGGTATATACTCAGCGGCCGGTCATATTTTTATTTCAAGACGCCGGCCGCCTGGACGATCTTTCAAAACTTGAGCGCGCGCGCGAGAGTCTTTTGATCTACGAGTTCCTTTCTTTCGCGTAGGGTATCCATCATTAGCAGCCGCGCGGATGAATTACAACCGCGACTACCTGTTGTTGTATAGCCTCGACAATATAATTCAAGCAATCGATTGTTAATCAGTTCGCCGGGGGGATAACAGTATATATCTCGGCGCTTTGAAACGGTAGTAACTATATACATCTCGAGTATAGTCTATCGGCCACAAAAGGAATGCATCGCGTATAGGTGTATAGTGTAACACGAGTGAAGAGAACAGCGTCATCATACAGAGAGTGAGAGAGATATATAGTCACAGAAACGCCGGAGGGAAATGGAGGGAAGCGAGGGAGAAGAAGCGCAAGCTTGTGTCGCGCCGGAGGGTGAAATTTCAATGAGAGGGGGGAGGGAATCGATGCCACGCCTGAACGGCCCTCTCGAATCCGTTCTCTCATCGACTACGTCTAACTTACCGCTATATGTATAGGTGTACTACTCTCTTGTGTGCAGCAGCAGCAGCAGTAGCTCCCAGACGGCTAGAATGTGCGATGTCTCGGCTCATCGATGCGCGCAAATAAGCCATTCAGACACGCCGCGCGTGTTCGCCATTTGCCCGGGAGTCTAGAGACCAAGTTCTCTCGTTATGCGTCGATCATCGGTGACGACAACGACGACGAAGATGACAAAGACGACGAGATTTTGAGGTTATACACGCGTAATTCACTTTAATTCCCCTAATGGATAGTCTCTATATATAGTTGAGCTCTTTTTCATCAGTTCAGGGTTTGTCTTGGCAAAGCTGTACACACAGAGGACAAAGAGAGAGAGAGAACCGGTCCGCGAAGTTTTGCGCTCTCGAGACCGAGACTGCTATCTCTACTCCCTTTCTGTGTGTATACTTCTTTAATTTCATTAAGCCAAACAGTTCGAATTTTTTCATGCCCTTGAGAAGCTAAAGGTATACCTATATAATTCATTGACGTATACGTTGCACTAAAAATAAACGAAGAAAAGAAAAATTATTCTCGAGCGAAATCCCCCTTTTGAAGTTTCGAAATTCCAAAGAAAAAGACGAGCGAGTATATATAGGCACAGAGTTGGCGAGAGCAGGGCATTATCGAAAGCACAGCCAATCGAAGACAAAGTATTTGCTCGGGCAGCCGAGTGAATAAAAGAAGATCTCTTCTCCCTTCCATTGAAAAAGTCGAAAAAATAAAGCGCCCAAAGGCTTAAAAACTTGCGGTCGTCGTACCGCGGCAGCAGCCGTGAAAAAAGCCCAGCAAAAGTGCTGCAGCAACAGAGAGAGAAGAGCCTCTGCAAGACCGGGCGATAGAACTTTTTCAGCCGCTAGAGCTCTATATACACGTACAGGTATACTTACAATCCGCTCTCTCTCTCTTTCTCTCTGCACGTTCTCAGCTCGATGCTTACAAGCGCGGCGGCGGCGGCGGCGCGGGGAGCTAAGAGGCTAAGTGCTCGGGACGCGCGGCATCGGGTTGCGATAAGATACAAGACTAAATAAATAATTCGGTGCCTTGGCTGATAACCCGTCGACGCCGGTAACGACTTATCTGAAATCTCCCTCTCTCTCTTTCTCAGTGCATCGGCCGCAAAGAAACAGGGAATAAAATCGAAAGTTCGGCTCGCTCGCCGGAAAATAAAGGAATGCCTGTGTGTGAGCGCTCTCGGTGCGCACATAAATAAGTTTTGCTGAAAAGAAAATGAGTCGGCGGATGCGACGACCTTACGGTTTCAACTTAGATTAGTCTTTGGGTCCAAAGTTTCACCGCGGTAAACAAAAAAAAAAAAACTGGTGTAAGCAAAGGGAGCTGATGCTGCTACTACTGCGGTGGTAGAACTAGGATTGAAGTTCGGAGAGCGAGGAAGAGAGAGAGAGAGAAAAAAAGAAGTTGCCCAAGGAGCAAGTAAGTCGGCGTAGAAGAAGAAGAAGAAGGAGCCTGAATAGAGCAAAGGATAATAATAAAAGCACACCGCCGACCGCCGTGCAAGCTATACTTCCGCGAATAATTATTCCGCATTCGCTCTCGAGAGCTCGTTTCGTAAAATTCATTTGAATCAAAGAACTATGCGCGACGACGGGACATACTTTGCTTATCCCCGCGCAACGTGGCTAATTTATACTCTTTATTTCCTTTGGCTTTTTCTCTTCGCGGAAGCTTTAAACGAGCGAATAACAAAAAGAACCGTCGTCCTCGAGCTACTGCTGCGCACAAACTCTCTCGGCCGTTTGTTTTAATTTGCATTGCTGATTGTGCAGCAGCGGCTGCTCGCAGCGCACACTGCAAAAGCAGCTTCTTGGGACTTAAATTAATATTAGATTTCAACAGCGCATGAATCGCGAAAGAGAGAGAGAGGAGAGAGGGGGAGAGAAGCCCTTGCTGTTATACGTGTTACCGAGAAATTGATTGCGATTACGTAATCTTGTTGTTGATTTCCGGCTGGTCAGGCCGGAGGATTAAAAAAAAAAAGGTCGAGGTAGAGGGAAGTGCAGCAAGGGGATTGGTGTCACGTGCATCGAGTATATTATAAATACATACTTTTCTCAGCTTGACACGCGACAAACCGTGTAAAACGAATTACAGCCTGACACTATTCTGTGTCGTACAAAAGTCTTGCAAAAGTTTACAAGACGCCGGCACACGCTATAATATAACTATCCTAGACTTCTGTAAAAATAAACAATTGAATACGCAATAAATTTTACTTGTGCAAATAAGTTTTCTTACGCGAGACAAGTATATTTCTTATAGAAAACAAAAAATGACGACTAAGAATAAAATTCTCTACATGATAAAACACGAAACATACCCCACAAAGCGTGATATCACACCGTCATTCGCCGAACGACTCATTCCAATACGCAAAGAAGAAGACATCGCGCGTGATTTTATGCAGCAGCAGCGACACGCATACATCAATCCCCTAAAAAAAACAGGGTATCGCAACCGTTCGCTCGCGCCGCGACTCTCCCACAGCAGCATATAATGCCATTCCCTAGCGATAAATTTAAAGGAGCGCTGTACACTTCGTGGATATATCTGCGACGCATTGGATTATACAATCGGCGAAACGTCGCGCGCGTCGTATCGAAGGAGCAGTATACAGCGGACGCTAATTTATTGGCATTAATGTCAAGGCTCGTCTCTCTCTCTCTCTCCTCCTTTTTGTATATTTTATTCCCACCCGTCGATACAGGTTTTTTTTCTTTTCCCCAGCGTCGTCCTTGTTCAATTAACGGAAAACTATCATAGAATGAAACTCGACACAGCCTGATCAAAGTACTTTTAATTTACAACACACGGCGAGAGTCCACCTACTCTTTTACACTGTCACCTCAACGAGAGTATATTATATAGCAGTAGTCTATTTTCGCTCTATGTATGCGAACAGGGAGAGACTTTTTCATATAAACTCAACGGGACGACTACGACGACGACGCGAGTATCGGCCTTTATATAAAGTTGGCGTCCTTTGTCAAGTAAACGACTACCTCTTATTTTCAACGCGTCGGGGAACTCCACCGTGCGTAAACTAACGCATCGAATCTTCCACCTTATACGCATATATATCAGAAAAATCGACATCGGCGGTGGCTGCGAAAAATTCCAGTAGCCTATGATATATATTCCAAACGGTATTGCGCGCACGCATATTCGTCTACTGACCCAGATCCCGACTCTCTTTCACTGTCTCCCCTTCAAACACGGCCCACTCATATATGCGTTATTTCGTTTCCAGGTATATAGACGCCGCCGCCGCGCACACTTCAACGACCCTCTTTTTTCCTATATACACCGCCGTTAGCTTTTGCGTTACTGAATTCAACGACATAAAGCAACGCCTCTCTATATGCGCGGTCTCTTTTGCGCGCGTTGAGGTAATCTTTTTCATCATCATCGCTCGCTCTGGTTTAATTTCATTTTTTTATTTGTACAGTTGCATATATATAGGCTCTCGAAACATCCTGTTTCGCGCGGATCGCATTCACGAGAAATTGTAAGACACTGCAGTTGCGAGTAGTATATACGTGTATATATAACCAAGCCACTTGTTCAGCGTGTCCGACCTATATACTAATGAAAACACAATCCGAGAAAAGGCCACTCGAATTTCGCGCGTGCGCGTGTTAACCCCGTGGGTGTAGCGAAAACTTTTTTAATATGAAAATTCCAGACGCCAGACTAGCCCCACGAGTCTTAATTAAGTTTGGCAAGTCCGGCGGAGCGCAGCTAATTTACCGAAACTCGTATATATATATCCGCGACGAGATTGTGACGTGCGCCGCGCGAGGCATACATATTGCATCGGTCGCAGTCGCTGGCGAACGAGAAAAAAAAACTTGTAATCCGCCGAGATTTAATCAACGCGCTGCCGCTACTATCGAGAGCAGCAGCCTTCAATCATGCACGACGACAACTGGTCGCCTGCAGCAGCACTCTGACATGAGATCATATAGCTGCAACACTCCTAGAAGAGATTCTGCGTATATGTAACGTGCACGAGAGCCATTATGCGTTCGCTTAAGTCGTAAAAAAATCCCACCGTCGTCTCGAAAACGCGTTAAGGCAAAAATCCATCAAAAGCTTCGTGCGTCGCTGCTGCTGCTAGATCGATCGTTCTACTCTCAGGTAATATATAAACTCTCGCGGGCGTGGGCCGTGTGTATTTCCTCATATTGCGTCCCTCTGTGTCTTTTCGCTCGTTTTCTCTTTCACTTTCCGGGGACACGCCTCTGCGCGTATTATATACGCTTATAGTATGTGTCCACGCAGTGGTAGCTTATAATACACACGTATATAGATATATAAATAAAACACACACGGTTCTGCAGGAGCGAATAACCGATGGCGAAAGTTAATGGCGCGTATTAGTAGCTCGCGTTAGAGGCCATCAGCTCGTTATACATACATCCACGCGTTGGAACATATTTTTACGTGAATTCAACGCCGAGCGATTTATACACGCGAAATTGAGATTACGTCGTGATGGTGTTGTTGTATATACCATAAGGGACGCACGGCGAGCATTTTACTCTCCGCATTCCAGAGAGAGAGAGCCACGGCCTTTGTTTTCTTCGTGGACTGTAGCTCTTTTTCTTTCTCTTTCTCGCGGCCGAGAGTAAGAACAGGACCGGAGGCGGCGCCCCACCTACACTATATAGCTGCTCTTTTGTTTAGCGCTCGCCGATGCTCTCTGATGCGAGTGTAGTATGTCTGTCTCGAGATCGACGGAATGCTGTAGGAGAGAGAGAGAGAGGAAATAATCGTTTTTCTTGCGAATAAATTGCACGTTAAACGGCGCTAATTGCCGTATATATATACGGCTTTGCGCAACTCTATGGCTCTGAATAAAAGTGATAAATCGCGTGTGCGCGCGCGCCCGCCGCCTAATATAATCCGTGACCGAGTTCGAGCCATTGTTGTGTTTCACACGTTGAATCTATAATCCACTGTGAGCGAGCGGGAACGTGTGTGTCGCATCGACGGAATGGTGTACTACATAAACAAGATGAAAATAAAATAAAAAAAGAGAGACCTTCTCGTTCCCTAGTCTCGTATAAAACTTTAAAAGCCCCGGCGCCCTTTTAAACACTGTCGAGAGAGAGAAAGAGAGCTTCATCTTGCATCCAGTATTTAGCGCAGATGAAGTCCAACTGCCAGAGAGAGAGAGAGAGAGAGAGAGAGAGAGCGGCGAAACGAATTCTCTCCAGTATGCATCTGCATTTTTAAAGCCTACCTCTCGCGCGTTTCACGCAAAATTCTCCCCGGCGCCCTTTTCCGCGAGTGCAATATTAAAGTCGCGGCAATTTTTTGTTTTTTTTTCCACGCGTGAGAGAGAGAGAGAAGAGAGAATCGCTCGCGCATATACCGCCTCATTTTCCCGGTCATTAAAAATGCAGAGTGTAGCGAAAAAGCCGTAGCGTAAAAGGGCCGTCGCGAGGAAGAAAGAACGAAGCCTACGGCTGCTGCTGCTGCTGCTGCAACCGAGAGAGTCTACAGTGTGTGCATGTATATACCTACGCTCTTTCTCTCTCTCTCTCTGTTTCTCCGGCGACGTGGCCGCGCGCGAGTTCCCGACACTCGTCAAACCAGTTTTATCGACTACTTCCTTCGAGCACAGCAGCAGCAGCAGCGCCGGGATGAACCAACGGCGGCGAACGACAGGTACAAGCTGTTGCCCTCGCAGTTCACGTGCGAGGTTCGTTCCACCTTGCAGAGAGAAAGAGAGAGAGAGAGAGGGTATTTATATGCGGCGCACAGGCCGCGATTTACTATTGTCAATGGGGCGTACGCGCGAAAATGCAGGTGCAGCAGCAACGGCAGAGCTGCCTTAATTACACGCGTTTTTTTTCACTGCCCTACAGCGCTTAATGGATTTCGTTTTATGGAGCCTGGGCTTTATTTCGCTCTCTTGTTCTTCGGGGATAATGTTTGACTCTGTCGGATGGGTTTTTTTTAGGAGGAGGAGGAGGAGGTGGAGGTAGTTGCGTGCTTTGAGCTGCTGCACTTGTATACGTGCTTTTATGAGAATGACGAATGACTCTTGATCGTTTGCGCCTTTGTGGGAGAGCGGGAGGTTCAAGGGGGAATCCTTGAATTTTAATTGATTGCGTCGTTGGGTGCTGCTCAGAATCGTCGTCGTGTCGGGACTTTTAAATTTCGTTGGTCTCGAGATTTCAGCTTGTTTGGTCGGTTTCGTTTTTTGTAATTTCACTTTGCGAGAATATTAATTGTTTTTCTTTTATTACACTGTGTGATTCGCGATTTGGGTAGCCAGGATATTATATTAATGTAAATTTTCTCTGAACGAATTAATTAATATCATCGGATACCCCGAAATCAGCACGTTTATTAACCGACTCACTCACGAAAATCCTCGTTAAAATATTAAATATCATGTAGCAATACAAATACATCGATGAGAAATAAAATTTAAATACAGCCGAAAATGCATCAGCGTAAAATTAGCTACAGCAGCGCTGCGTCATGCTCTTATCGCCGGAACCCGACACTAGCAAGAGCTCTCGGTTTACCCGTGCAAGGCGCGCGCGCGCGCTCGAGAGAAAAAAAGCCAGCTGCGCGGCTCTCAGCGACATTCGAAGAAAGTTTTGTTTGCCTCAGCGACGAAGAAGAATCGCAACGAGTAGTATAGCTCACCTCAGCTGCATGAGCATCAGCGCAAGTGAAGCAGAGAGAGAGAGAGAGAGAGAGAGAGCCAGGCCGTGCACAGTGTTATTTATAAAAGCCTCTCGCGAAACCGGTCTTCTCTCCTGCTTCGTCTACCGCGGGTATATACACTCCTCTCCTTCACCGGCGCTGCAAGCAGGTCGTATAGCAACAACGAAGTGACTCAGCCTGTATGTATACATCAGGACGCGTCAGCTCGATTTGGAAAATACCGATCGACCCGCAAAAAAGAATACCATCAGCAGCATCGGCTTATTAAAAGCGAGGAGAAGAGAACGGAGATACGGAATTCGAGCAAAGTGACGCGTCGGTATCCAGGGGTGACGCACCCTCCGGAAGAAAAAATATAAGAAAGAGCGAAGGAGCCAAGAGAGAGAGAAGGAAAAACGGCGGCGCCGTTAAAACTCGGCGCGCTTGTCCCGAGGCACTTCTTATATAGGTATATATACTCTGGGGCTTCCGCTCTTTGTCCAGAAAAAGGGAAGCGCTCGCGCGAGATAAAGGAGCGAGAGAGAGAGAGAAAGCTGCGCCTGGATAAAAAGGAAAATTAAGGGGGAGGCGGCCGAAGTGAATCGTCCAGTCGTAAAAAAGAAATCATTATATCTCACCGACGAGCGCCGCGCGCCTCTTCTCTTTCTCCCTCACGCACTTATGTTTGAAAACTCCTGATGCTGATGTCGCTGCGCGCGGAGATGAAATTAAAGGTGTATATACGAAGGCAAGATGCCAAGAAGATGCCGCCGTATCTTTGAAAAATATCGACCGCACGCGCATAAGTAAAAATAGAAAAGCAGCTGCACTCGCGGCTTACATCCATTAGCCCTCGGCTAATTTGTCCTAACGAGACGACGCCTCTTTCTCTCTTGCGCGCGCTGCTTCTAATGAAGCTTTTGTCGTCGTTGATGCGTGTGTGTGTGTGTCGCTTCTTGGGCGGCGGAAGAAGCCAACGAGGATTTTTAGCGATCGCTCGAGGAACATACTTCGAGAGGACGCGCTAATTGCGAGACGCGCGAGGACACGAGTTGTCTCGTCGTGTGGGATTGGCTCTTTCTCTCTTTGTATATACTGACACCTACACATTTTGAGAGACGGCTGACACGAGAAAAATGTGGTTATTGCTTGGGAGACGGCAAAGGTGCGCGCGAGTGTGCGTTTTTCAGTGAAAATTAATTAAACAGTTTTTCTACAAAGCATACCCTTTGTGAGTCCGATTTTTAATTTAGGTAAAACTCTACATTTTTTGTTTCGTATACGCTTGTATTTACATTGCATGCAAGCAAAGTTTGCGAACTGCAAAAAAATGAAGGGGCGCGTGTACGTTGCAGGAATGTTGTTTATTAAAAATGACTGCTACGCGCTGCGGAGAGAACAGAATTAATATCCAAACACGAGAATACCAACAATGATAATTCAAAAAAATACTTTTACCGTAAACCATCGCGAGCAAAGCTCGCTGATAAATACCACAGCTAATTACGAAATATATACACAAAAGGAAAGCACCGCTCTCACTTGTGTGCTCGAAAAAGCGTCCAACGCACACCAGGCACAAGCACCTCGTATCAGCTAGATCTAACGAACGCACACACAAGAGAGCCACGCCGAGAGTTTCAAATATATATACCTGCAGCAGCAGCTCTAGCATGTATAGAGAAGCTCGCAGGCATTTTCAATCAAGTTTTTAAATAAATTCCTCCTCCGCGCGGTGAGAGAGCGGGTAATTCCGCGCACTCGTCGCGGGCATCTACATGCCGCCGCGTCAGGCGTGTACAGGGAGAAATTCGCTCGTAACTCGGGCTCCACCGACGTAATTACGGGAATTCGCATAACGTCGCTTTATCCCGAGGTAGAGATCCGCCGCCGCCGACGCCGCTTCGGCGCACCTGCCGGCCTCGCTTATCTCCCCCCTCCCCCTCCGTCTCTTCTATACTCTCGCTTCACTCTCTGACCAGCTTTTTGCGCAGCCTCTCCTCCACTGCTGCTGTTTCTTTATGCTCTCAACTGGCCGGCTGCTGCCGATACTTTTTACGAGCAGCGCTCCGATAATCATTGTTATTTAAGAGCCGGCCGAATGAGCGCGCTACGCACCTTGGAATTGTTTTCGATGAATTTTTGCCCGCGCCTGATGATGATGCGAGGTAAGAAGAGACGTTTCTCGCGCCCTGTATATAGAGAGTCGGTGGGAATCAGTCGAGAGAAGAATATATAACTTTTAGTAATCCCGGAGCGGATTTTTTCAAGTGTACCTACAGAACAATACTCGTGTTTATATAATTTTTCCTTCTCGGTAAAGTCCCGTCGGATTCGGCGTATTTTTCTGCTCCGTTGAATGCGCATTTGCCTATACGCAGAGACTTAATATTATCCAGCGGCCGCGGCTGAGCTGCTGCTTCTTCTTGCGATATTCGCGCTCAGAGAGTTGGTCGTCCCTCGCTTCTTGCCTCGATTCTCCCCGCTATATACTCTTATCCTTTCATCCTCGAGGCAATGCACCTCCAGAGCGCATTGACCTCTCTCTCGCTCGCTCTCTCGCTCTCTCGTCCTCTTACAGTCATTGCTTCGAGTGGACTCTTGGCCTTTATTTTCCTCCTTCTCTCTGCTGCCTTCCCTGAGCCGCTGCTGCTGCTTCTTCTTCTTCTTCCCTTAATTTCACCTCGCGCGAGCAGCCGGTTTCTCTCTCTCTCTTCCCTCTTACTTTTCCACTGCTGTCTTCTGTTTTATAAATACTCGCCTTTCTTTTTCTGCTCTTCCGAGTTTACGCGACCGCTTTTGTTTTTCTTGCTACTTCTGGAGAGACAGAGCGAGAGAGAGAGAGAGAGAGAGAGAGAGAGAGAGAGAGAGAGAGAGGTGTAAATATTAGGAGGGGTATATGCGTGAAAGCTGCAGTCGAGATTTTCGAGCGCGAACGTGCGCGTTTTATTGTTCTAATAGCACATTAAGGCGCGCGCGCGCAAGAGAGAGAGAGAAGACGGAATTAGGTCAAGTAGCGATTAACCTCGGCAGCCGGCGACGTGAGTGACTTCTAGTTTATATCATCAGGAATAAGTCAGTGCGCGAGTGACGACGACGATGACGACGGCTGCCGTATACTCGAGGCGCCGGATAATTACAGTTGACGCTGCTGCTGCTTCTGGCTCACGTTTTTTTTTTTGCTTCGGAATTGTAAAACAAACAGTTTTAATAAGCGACGACGATGAGCTGCCGAGGATGGAAAAATTGTATGCGATGTACTGCTGAGTTAACGACGTAATTTTTTAAATTAATCTACAACCACCGGTAAAAATAACTTTTAATTTGTCCAAGATTATTTCATCGCCTTTTCCGCCGTGCTTGCAAAAATAAGTAGATTTGGGTCAAAACCACAATTATTAGAGAGAAAATCGTTTGTTCTTTTTTGCTCCCGCCTTGTCATATATAACCTGACATTCATAGTTCGCACGAGCGAAAAATCAAAATGTTCTAACGTAAATTCAAAGTTATTTTTACCGCTGATGCGGGTGTACATTTCTCTAGAAATCGATGAAGTATATAGACACGAAAAATTTCGTTCGACAGTACGGTGAGATTTCAGCATACATGTAGGTATAGAAAGAAAAGCACACGTGCTAATCGATTTCAAATTTTGAATGAGCGACCGCATTACTGTGGAAAAGCACTCAACCACTAAATTTGACGCTCGTAAAATTGCAAAGTCCTCTCCGAGCGAGTGTTTATCAAGCGCGCAGAGTGGGTTGTTAATACACGCGCAGTTTAATAATAGATCGGCCGAAAAAAGTGCTGGCTGCCGATTTTTCGTCCGCGAAAAAAACCGCGTCGGCCAGAGATAATCTCTCTCGCAATGGGAACGAGCGCGTCTCCTTCCTTTTTTTCGCCCCGGCTTCCGCCGTGATATTTTTCATTTTCCCCGCTGCTCTTTATCACGATCCCCGCGCGTCTTTACGTTTGTTTCACGCCACTTTATCACACGCCGTGTTATTTTCGTCGCTCCGAGGCTTCCGCATTTTTATACATAATACGCAAAATCCAAGCTACAGGAAATGACGACGAGGAGAGATGATGGTAGTGGCACACAGAGTCCTATAGCAGAGTGTAAACCGCTCCGAGATTTTCCAGTCGTTGCCTATACTCGCGTCACTTTTTTTTTTTTGTCTTCTAGAGACTATATCTCAGAGCCGAGAGAGAAAGAGAGCAGGTGTAGTCCTCGCGCTGAATAATAAACAGCTGCTGTAGCAGCAGAGAAAGAGAGTAGTCTCGTCTACTATACGATTTCCATCCCCCGTTGAATTAACGAGTCGAGAGAAAAGGATTATACCGCCTCGATAACGTGATTAACGGCGCGCCGCAGTTCGTGAATTCCATATCTCTCAAAGTACAGAGAGAGTGTATATCACACGAGAGCGTACCGATAAGCGACAATTGCCAGACGACCTCCATCCTTATTACAGACAGACACAGAGAGAGAGAGAGAGAAAGAGCGGCGGACATCTCTGACCTCTGAGCCTCACTTTCCGCTGACTCGAACTATAATTCACCGTTACTACTCGGCTGCCTTTCGCGCGTTCTCTCTCTCTCTCCCGCCTTTTAGCCCTTTTTCGATCCCCCTATATAACGTAGCGCGGCAGCGGCGGCGCTTTTTTGTTATTTACGAGCGCGAGCACTGCTGCAGCTCTCTATCGGCAATAGGACATCCGAAACAAACTATTCATGCATCTGTCATGCCGGATACTGATTTACTGCCTCGATGCTGCACGCTATATACCGCTCTTTCTCTCTCGTTCTCTCTCTCTGTTTACTCTCTGCAGCAGTAGCTCTAGCTGTCGCTCACGGCTCTTCTTCCTCGCGCGCTGATGGCAATTAAGCTCGCAAATTTCGCCAGAGATAAAAAGCGCGCGCGCTCGCACACGTCGAATTAAAATCTATTATAGCTCGGTTATTGCTTTCGCCGCGCTTTTTATTCTCCGCATTTTTATATCGAGCTAGATGAGAACGTCAAATTGACGTGTAAAAGAGATTTTTCCGCGGATAGAGGAGAAAAAAGGCGGGCGGACGACAGTTATACACATTCGGCAGCTGTAACGAGGCGAAAAAAATCCAATACACCGATCAGCAAGAGTGTAGCGGGTGTCAGGCGTCGTCCCGAATAGAGCAGTGTGTGTATATATATAGGCTTGATCGATGCTGCTGCTGCTGTGCTCGCGGCGCAATATCTATCCGAGGACCGATGACAGACGGGCCTCGACATACGAAAGCTCCCAAAGCCGATTAGTACACGGACGCTATCGACACGCAATGTGTGTATAGCAGTAGCTACCGCTTGTATGAAGTATATACCACACACACACACACACCACGAGGTACTCTACCGGGACACACACTACTTGGCTCTTCTTATAACCGGACTGATACACCGAGCTCGACAAATCCCTGACCCGTTGTTATATGTTACGTATACTCTCTTTGTTACGTGCACTCCTTGAGCTTTTAATATTTATTATATCCGTCTTTTCTTCGCTGTCGTACACTCGATTCTTTTTTCCCGAAGATTCCAAGTACATACATACGCGTATACACACTCCTGCTGGGCTTTACGACGACAGTATTGTATGGAATTTTTATCTTATCTATACCTGTATATATATGTAAACACGCCCGTCGTACTCGCGATGATATCCGCGCATGAAGCGAGGCATTCTTTCTTCAGATATACGTACAACGTATGTATACACATGCATCTGATGCAGCGCAGCGGTAGCATTTTCGTGTGGTGTCCGATTTCTCTCTCTCCCAAGGAATAATTCCACCGCCGCTACGTGTGCCTGCATAAGCCGCTATTTATCTGCGAAAGCCACAGCGCGACTCTCTTTCTTCCGTATGTAAACCCTAATCATATATACTGCGCGTTCTCTTTTTTTCTTCGGACGTTGATTATCATCGACGTATCGGCCCCGTTTTCACCGTGACGCTAGAACACGAGAGTGAGAGATAAAAACGGTTACGAAAGTCCGATAATATACGCTAGCAGTGGGATGTAGATTTCCTCAATGCATACGCAATATATTGTTTTTCTATCTCGAACGATTTCGTGATCGTCGTTCTTTATAAAAAAAGTTCGCTCCACTATATTTATAACATTCATTCTAAGCAATGCATGATCACGAAAAAATTAGTTTCAAGTTCAACAGACGCATGATCAAAGTGCCGCGGCCTCTCCTTCTTGCATCATATATATAAGCATATATCAGTAGACACAGAGCGCAAATTAAAGCTGTGCACAATAATGCTCGAGCGCGCGCGCGCGCGAAAAGGTGCACTCGTCAGATCCCATTTGCCGTGCCCTCTCTCGTATATAATGCAGCCGCACGCACTGTTGCGCCAAGAGAGCGTGTCCAGCGTTGTGCGCCGCACACTGACTATATAATGGATATGTTTAGTTGGGCGTAACCCAGTTTACAAGGGCGATAACGCGCCGAGTCGTGGGCGCCTTTAATGCGGATCCCAGTCTTCCGCATACATATATATACACATACATATGTATCTCTCTCAGACTTTGCACTCCGGATGTTCGGTTAGTGTCTTGATGCAGTAGTAGCGCACGTCTCTGTAGCGCAGATTTCCCGGATAATACGAGTCACACAGGGACGAAGACCGTGGTTTAATTGAATTAGCGACTATCTTAACAGCGCGCAATTAGTCCGTCTTATTCTCGTTCGCTCGATCGAGCGGATTTTTCACGCTCCGGCTACAGCAGAGACTTATATGATCCGACGTGTGTGTAATATTGCATTGAATCTCGATCGTGCAGTAACTTTTATTTACCGTCTGAGTATTCAATGATGGGATTAATTCCCGGGAAGTTTGGATAAGTGCAAACATCGGTGCGGTAAAAAATAATACGCCTGCAATAGCTTCGAAAATAGTTCTCGGAATGTGATAACGTTGATGCGTTCGCTCGCGAGAGATCCATTTTCTGATGTTTGTAATTTGAGTTATTGAATGAAATACTATATAGTGCGCATCTCGCGCTCTTCCATTACGAAATAAAATTTTGATGAAATATATATACGTATATAACGGGGGGGTTTTGAATTGATTGGATCGAGATGGGAATTATCCGAATATTCATTTCCTGGGCGGAAAAAAATGAAAAGCTCGCGATGATATTACACTCGCGTGCGCGACATCGACTTTTGATTAACGACGCTTCGATATTCCTCTCTCGCTCGGCTACTCTGCCGTTTGGAGTTGAATAGTAAAAGAAAAAAAAAAGACTCGCGAACGCAAACTCAGCCGGAAACCGAGATGAGCTGGTAAAAGGTCGGATAGCCATACCAGAGAGCGTCAATTCGTTTTCTTTAAATTTTCAACTCCCTCCCCCGTAAAGCCGGGATGAACGCGAGCGACGACGACTCTCGTCGGTTATATACTTTTCGAGAGCTTTGCTTGTCTTTACTGCCGCGCGCGCGCGTTTGAGAAAGATTAATTAGCCGCCGATAATTAGCTGCAGCTGCAACTTTTAATAAATGTTTGCTCTTTCTCTCTCTCTCTCTCTACCTCCGCTATGGCATTGCGATTTATTTCACCGGACTTGACGGAGGACGACTCTTCGCGAAAGCTCTTGAAGATAAATCGCGACATCCGGAAATATGTATAGAAAGAGAAAAAGGACTGCATGCACGCGCGCGTATGTTCGCGCTTATAATACACGGCTTTTTTCCTGTCGTATTGAACGATAGCGACGTATAATACAAAGTTGGAATCCGTTTTCTCGCTGCTGCGACTGCAGCCGGCTTATCGCTTGGCTGCGCTCGGATTCTCGCTCTTTTTACGGCATTACAATAAATATACTGAGAGTACAAACCGTACTCAAAGATAGCCTGGGCTTTACAGAAAAGGGAGAGCACACACACAGACACAATATCGCGCGTGTTTTCACAGTCTGCGAATTTCGGGGAATCTCCCTCGACGCTTTCATCGCTCTCGCTCTTCTTTTTTTTTATTAATACTCGCGCTTGGTCGATTGTAAAAATTCTCTCGCGGGGATCAATCAATTATTAAAATTCGAAAAATTCGCGGAGCTTAAAGCGACCGACCGTGATGTTTTCATTTATATGCATATCATTCGATTTAAATATATATACACTGGATGAACTATACACGCACGAATTCGCCAAGTTTATTATTATTTTTTTTATAAAAAAAAAACGGCGTGAATAAATGTAAATGATTTCAGTTGCTTTCGAGAGGACAGCAGGAAAAATTAATAAGTTTTGAAAAGAGAGAAAGATAGCTATATACACTGCAGACCGGACAATTAAATCTGAATATTTCATGAATCTCTCTTAGAGCAGTGGTGGCTACCGGTAATAAAGTGAATTTCTCTTGCGTCCCCCATTGAAATGAAAATGAAGCGCGAAGAAGAAGAAGCCGGACGACGCAAGTTTCCCGAATTGAATTAATAGCCCGTGGAATCTTTGGAAAAAAAGTCGTCGACCGCGCGAAAGGTAAATTTCGATTTCGGAACTTCGGTCCCTCTTTCTCTCGCGCGCATCTTTATTCATCGTTATGGCGTGTCTATGGGATTTTTTTTTTTTTTTGCGAATCGAGGTGCATATGTATGTATATATAACACTTCTCGACGGAGTCAATTTAGGCGCGCTCGAGGGGGAGGGAAAATTGCCAAGTTCACAGTGGCTTAATCCGCGAAGGGGACGCACGCCGAGATTCACGGGGGAGTTGACGACGAGTGCGCGCTCTCTAATTTAAAAGTTTCGGCGATTATATATACGAGTGTAGGTATACCCGGAACGAGAGCAGAACAGAGTCAGTCTCCGAAACGCGCCGTGTGCTCTCGAGCTTCTTTGACGAAAAGTGTACACATATATATATAGTAGCGTATCTATATGTGTGTACGAGAAAGCCGCTTAATTAGCTGCGTTTTCATTTACAGAAATAAGAGTTAATCTCGAGAGGTTATATTAACTCTCTTTTTCTCCGCCGTTGTGCACATACTTGTGTGTATGTGTGTGTGTGACGTGTTCACGAGCGGGGAATGCGGTCGGCGCGCGTCTTCAAAGCACAGGCGAATAAAAGAGCTATATCGTTGATCTCGCGCGCTCTTATATATATATATCTCTCTCTCGCATCATTTTCCGCGACTTACTATCTCTGCTCGCTCGCTTCTCGATCCATCTCATTAAGCGGCGCTAATGATCCTGTTAAGAAGCCGTTTCCTCTCCTCCTCCTCCTGCAGACTCTCCTCTAATTGCTTTCTGATATTTTGCTCTCTCGACGAGTTTTCCGCCGCCGACTTTATTGAGGAAGTCGATGTAAAAAAGATTTTACGTAGTTCTATATGTATATATGTACGTTATAGAAAGAGAGAAAGGGAGGGAAAGAACGAGCGCAGAGGAAATCAAAGTGAAATATGCGAGGGAAAGGGTATTAAGCCGACGTCGACGGCGACAGAAGGCTATAGTATAGGAAGGAAGTGGCGAAAACCGATTCGATCGACATACTAATTTCTTTCTACTCGACGTGTTGAAGACGACGCGCGCGTTTGCTTGTATGAAACGCTCGTTTCTCATTGGCTTTACCCCACGTCACGACTTATATTATACCAACTGCTTATCGCTCCTCCTTTTTATTTCCACGTTTCTGCCATTTGCTATATCGACGTATATATATATATTATGTATAATACCTGGGCTCCTCCTTTGAATAACGGAACACACGAAACTCGATCGAGTGGAATTCCGTGCTCTATTGCTTTCTTTTCGCGGGCTTGTGAATACTTTATCGGGAAAATTAATTTCGCTTTTTTGCCCGCGCAGTGAAGTAACTTTATTTTTCCGCCGGTTTATTACTTTATAACGCGTCTAGCGGCGGCTTCTCTGATCGTCCCGCGATTTATTAACGAGATTCGGATTCCTAGCCGACGAGTATATGTGAGGTCAGCGTAATTTCAGCGTCTTAGCCTACTTAGATTATATACACCAAACGAATCAAACGGATCAGCTCGCTTGATTACGTTTTATACGTTTATATATAGGTATATAAACGAGGCGACGGTGGCGGCTTTATATAAGAAATTCCGCCCTCATAAATCATCATTACGAAATCGAGAGCAGCGATGATTTTTATCGTGTCTGACCAATATAAAATACAGAGAGAGAGAGAGAGAGAGAGAGTGTGTGTATTCAATATCCTCGATTCACGACGGCGCATAAAATTAAAAACCAACACACTGCAGCAGTGGCCTCGTAATCCTCGGTCTTTATCGGCGCCGCTTTTCCACATTGCTTCCGATATGCAATTATTTTCTCGAGCCGCCGGTGGTTAAGTGTTTGAGTTTACGAGCCCGGCTTACTCTACGTATATATACACACATATAGCTATAGCTGCAGATAGGCTAATCTAAAGTACTTCCTGAAGCCGGCGAAGAAGAAGAAGAAGAAGCCGAAAAAAAACGGAGCGCGCACGCTCGGGTTATCGGCCGCGCGGTTTCTCCTCTCTATCTGTGTCGAGTCTCATCTCGATCCGAGAATAGCCGTGATTTTTCCCGTCGGAAAAATTCTCTCAATCTTTATCATTCTCGTCGCGCGCGCGCTCTTAAATTACGCCCACGTGGCTCTGTCCTCTTAATCCCTCTCTATTTTCGTCAGCGCAGTATTTACGCGGTGCTCATTTCTCGTGTCGTCTATAGAACAGTCTCTCTCTATTTTACGACTGTTGGCGAACGACGAATGGACACCGCTGAAACACCGCGCGATGATGCTTTTATTATACACAGCAGCGCACTCTTTCTTGTCTATATTATAGTGTATATGTATACACACTCGAGAGAAGTGCCAGAAATCGTTTCCCATATCGACATATACACGGGGGGAGCAGCATAGCCATTCCGACGATCAACGTACACTGCACACAAGAAGAAGGAAATTAAAAGAGAAAAGGGATGAGGAGGGTGTGGATCGAAGAACGAGCGAGCAGACAGACTGCATAATGCGCGTAATGGAGTGTAGCCGTCGCAGATAACGACATCGCAGGCGTCTGCTCCCTCGCTTCTTTTTCGTGTGTATGTGAGTCTGTGTATATATACTAACACATTGAATCGTGACGGCAGAAAAGAGGGTATACGCGTATATATTATGCGCGCGAGAGATCCACCGCAACGGGGGATCGGATTCGGCGCCACCGCTCGACAATAGACTCGCTGCTCGAGTATAGCGCGCCGCGAAGGCAAAGGAGCAGAGAGCACAGCCTTATTGATATATCGATAGCGGGACGCCCGTCAGGAAACACGAGTCCGATAGCGGCAGCAGCACAGCATGTATAGCACTTCTCACGCCGCTCCTGCTCCTGCTATCGGGTATAGTCTCTCTCGCTACATAGCGCTCTAATCTCGCGTGTCGCCCCGTTCTTCCGACCACCGCCTCGTGATTCCGGCTCGATAATCCGATACAGAGCCGACTATTTCATGCTACTCGCAATAAATCTCCGACGCGGATCACGAGCTCTTTTTTTTTATACACGTGCGAATTAATTCGTATATTTTATTACAGGTGGAATTTCTTCTATTATATTCGCACCCGATAAAGTATGTGCCTCATTATCGGATCGAGATCTCGTTATGTGCGTATCACACGCGTTGTTAATCATTCGATAGACGAGCCGGCGAGAAAAGTTGTATAAAAAAGCCGTTTTTTGCGATTGTTCGCGATGGCGCTCTTTTCAGCATTCTGGGTCATTTAATCGATAAATGGAGTGAAAAATTTTTAATGTACAGGGACTTTGCTGTGATAAATTAGGATGGCTCTGCGTATACGTATTTCGATTTTTTTGGGGACGAGAGATTTATTGGCCTGGGCCCTTCTTTTAATGCTTTAAATTGCTTCATGAAATTGATTGCTTCTTTCTTTTTCTTCCATTTTTTTTATTTGCAAATTTTTATTAGCTGCCGTTCGCATATAAATGCATAGATATGACACATTAAATCAAGATAAAACGAAATCATTGTTACAAGTAAAAAATTATAAAAAAAATACCTTAGAATCGTAAAAAATCCAAATATTCACTATAAAACATGCATATGTTTAAATGCCAGAAAAAAGGGAAAAACAACTTTTTACTTAAAAAGAATACTGCGATGGTATAATAGAAACGCATCCCTGAAATCTTAACAAAATTTTGCTTTGTTTTTTACATTTAAATTTGATAAAATTGGCCAACTAAAATTTCACTTGTAAATTTTCTATACTATCGATTGAAAATATTAATCAATTATTGAATGAATATTATAACAAAAGAGATGGATGTGTGCTGGTAGTTGATGGGTTATTAATTTTCTTTTAGAAACAAAATCTAGATAGATTGGAACATTTCTGCGAACATTATATTGTATGAGTATTTGCAGTGTATACTATCGATTCAAAATGTTAATCAATTATTAAATGAATATTATAGAACAAAAGCGATAATTGTGTGTTGCTGCCCATAGTAGTTGATGGGTTATTAATATGGTTTTAAAAAATAAATCTAGATAGATTGGAACGTTTCTGAGAATATTATATTGTATGAGTATATGCAGTATACATATAATAATTAACATATTTAACCGAAATTTCAATTTTGATGTTTCAGATGCTCGCGGCAAAGTTTCCTCAGTCCTCGCAGCACTAGAGCCGGAGCATCTCCTGTGGGAGATCCCTCGAGAACCTCCTACCCGTGACGAAAATGAGCTAGCGCAATGCGAAGACGACTGACGAAGGACAGGGCGCCGCTGCTGGCGGGCCCGTGGCTGCTTCTGTGGCTGCTCGGCACCAGCTGCAGCACGTCCCTGGCCCTGGACGACGACGCCGACAGTCCGATCGCCCTGAACCTCGCGATCCCGCTGAGCAGCAGTCCCTCACCCGTCCTCACTACCAGCAGCAGCCGTCTCCTCCTTCAACACGATGAGCCGGCGCTCGACGAGTTTCGCTTCACCTCCAGCCTCTACAACGCCTCCATCCCCGAGAACTCGATGGGTAAGACGTACGTCCGACCCGACGGGAAGATGGGCATCGAACTTCGCGCCAACAAGCGCGCCTTCGAGGAGATCAAGTTTCGCATCGCCTCCGGCGACAAGGAAAAGTTCTTCAAGGCTGAGGAGCGAGTCGTCGGGGACTTTTGCTTCCTGCTTCTCAGGACGAGAACCGGGCACGTGGACGTGCTCAACAGGGAGAGGAAGGACAGGTACGTGCTGGAGATCAAAGCGAGCGCCAGGAGACACGACGGCAAGAACCGGGTGACGGTGCTCGAGGCGCAGACCTCTGTGGCGGTCACTATTTTGGACACGAATGATCTCAATCCGCTTTTCTACCCGACGGAGTACGAGGCGACGGTGACCGAGGACACGCCCGTGCACAGGAGTATTCTCAAGGTCAGCGCAGAGGACGCCGATTTGGGAACGAACGGAGAGATTTACTACAGTTTCGCCGAGAAGACTGAGCAGTTTGCTGTGCATCCTGTCAGTGGAGTCGTCACGCTTACGAGGCCGTTGAGGTAAGAGAGTTTTGATGTTTCTTTTTTGTTGACGTCAGCGAAGTTGATTTTTTGTTTAAAGCCTGTTTTTTGACCGAGTATGCCAAAGTCAAAGGATCGTCGAAAACACGCAAGAGGAAGTAGAAATTCCTGTTTTAATGCGAATAATGAATGTAAAATTTTAATTTCATATTACTCTGACTCCAGGACTACGGGGTTTTAAGCTCAGAATTAGAATCCCTGCGGAGAGCCCTCTTCAATTCAATTACGGTAATACAATATTCAAGAGAGCCGGGAGAAAAGTTTTCTTAAAAATATTGCTATATTCTACTCGGAATTTTCCGGTCTCATTTCGTTTTTATCGTTATGCGCATAAAAGAATCTCGCGAGTTGACTCTCTCGACAAATGAAAAAATCATCGTACCGAGCGTTATGCGAAAAAAAGAAAATGAAAATCGCGGGCAAAAATTAAATTCTCCCCGATATACATATCGAGAGAATAAATATATTTGAATGCAAATATTTGTTGCCGCTTGACAAATCACCACTGATAAATCTGCCAGGAATAACATTGACTTGTATATCTCGCGGTCTGTGCTGCTTCGCACCAGATGATATGCAGATTTATTAACAATTGCGTATACGTGCATTGAAAGGTATTCTGCTCTATATTTACGCAGCGTACACACTCGCGAGTTGACGCGCGTGATTTTATATATCTGCCTCGTCGCGCGGGAAAAAATCGTGTCACGTAGGGAACGCGAAAAATAATTACAATAATGGACTCCGTTATGTAATTATACGACGCGCGCGCGTGCGTTTATATCCTTTCTTATAAATGGAAAAGCGAGCTAGCGCACATTTAAAAATTGCATTCGTCGATTTTTTTTTTTATTTAATTCACTAACGCCCGCCGAAGTTCTCTTTTTTGTTTCAGTAGAAAAGAAATATGAAAAAATTCCATCACGAGAACGTTATTTGATGCATTAAACGTTTCACGAAGTCTGCTTTAAAATGTGACGTTATTTTTGCATGATATTAAACGTTTTTGTATTATTTTATCACTCATTTTTTAAACATCATCTTTATTCAATATTGAAAAATGTCAAGTTTTATAAATTTCTAGGTAATGTGCACATTATGTCTTCAAACAAAAAGCTTTTCAAATAAATTTCTTATACGTAATCAGATTAAAATAAAGACTTGATAAAAACGACACACAAAAAAAAAACAATAATTGGAAGAAATAAACCAGAACCGCACAATCTGTCCACAGGTACATCGAGCGACCTCTCTACGAGCTTACGGTCCAGGCCCGCGACCGTGGCGCCCTCTACCGCATGACGCCGCGCGCCAGCAGCGCTCGGCTGACGATCCACGTGCGTCAGGTCAACCTCCATGCGCCGGAGATCTCAGTGCGCCACCTACCGGAAATAGTGGAGCACTCGAACGCGGACACCTACGCGATCGTCCGCGTCCTCGACCGGGACACCGGTCCCCACGGTGAAATCGCCAGTCTGGAGATCGTAGCCGGTGACCCGGACGGCCACTTCCGTGTGCGTCCTCTGCCGACGCCAGGCGAGTACAGTATCCAGGTGTTGAAGCTGCTGGACCGGGAAGCGGCGCCACAGGGCTACAACCTGACACTCCGTGCCGTGGACCGAGGCACACCGCCGAGGTTCAGTTACAAGTCGGTACCTGTGCACCTGGCGGATTTGAACGACAACGCGCCGATTTTTAGCAAGGAAATCTACGATGTCAAGGTGCCGGAGACGGCGCCGGTAAACAGTCCTGTGATAAGACTGAAGGTCAGCGATGCCGACCAGGGCAAGAACGCGCTGGTCTTCCTGGAGATCGTCGGGGGAAACGAGGGCGGCGAGTTCTACGTTAATGCGGATACCGGCATGCTCTACACTGCTGTGCCCCTCGACGCCGAGAAGAAGGCCTTCTACACCCTCACCGTCTCAGCCGTGGACCAAGGCAACGCTGGTTCGCGCAAACAGTCGTCGGCGAAGGTGAAGATCTACGTGATCGACACCAACGACAACGATCCCGAGTTCGAGAAGTCTGAGATGCTGGTTTATTTGGACGAGAACGAGCCTGCAGGGACGTCCGTCTGCAAGGTCGTGGCGCGAGACAAGGACTCGGGAGAAAACGCATACATATCCTACAGCATCGACAACATCAAGCGAGTGCCTTTCGAGATCGACCACTTCTCCGGGGTAGTCAAGACTAAGCAGCTGCTCGACTACGAGACAATGAAGCGAGAGTACCTACTGCACGTTAGAGCAAACGACTGGGGACTTCCCTACAGGCGACAGAGCGAGATGCAGTTGAGGATCAAGCTGCGCAACGTCAACGACAACAGGCCTCAGTTTGAAAAGATCGACTGCGTAGGACACGTAAGTAGATATGTACAGGTTGGCACGGAGATCATCACCGTATCGGCGATAGACTTCGATGCCGGCAACATCATCACATACAGGATAGTCTCTGGAGGCAATGCCGATGGCTGCTTCGCTCTGGATCCCACCAGCGGCGTACTATCCGTCGCCTGCGACCTGTCGGACCTGAAAACGCAGGAGATGATAGTCAACGTCACAGCGACCGATGGAACTCACTTTGCCGATGTCAACACGCTGAGGATCCACTTGGTCAACGTAAAGCGCACCCAAGCTCCTCAGAGCAAGCTTCTGACAGACGAGACAGGCGGCTTCGAGTGCAGGGATACCGGGGTTGCCAGGCGCCTCACCGAGGCCATCGCTGCTGCAGAAAAGAACAACATGCGGTCCAGCGAGGACGAGTACTCGCTGATGCCCAGCAGGTACGGTGAGAACGTGCACGCGCCGGAGTTCTTGGACTTCCCCAACGAGATACGCGTCAACGAGTCGGCGCCAGTCGGCTACGTCCTAGCCAGGTTAGCAGCGAGGGACAGAGACCTGGGCTACAACGGCAAGCTCGTCTACGGCATCTCCGCTGGCGACAGCGACTCGGTCTTCGGCATCGAGCCGGACATGGGAGAGCTGAGACTGATAGGTCACCTGGACAGAGAGCGGGAGGACGAGTATTTCCTGAACATTACCGTGTACGACCTGGGTAAGCCGCAGAAGTCGGCCTCGCGTATGCTGGCCGTGAGCGTGCTCGACGTTAACGACAACGCACCCAAGTTCGAGAAGGCTTTGGCGAGCTTCCGGGTGTCGGAGGCGGCGCTCAACGGCACCGTCATCTTCCGAGCAAACGCCACCGACGCTGACCTCGGCGAGAATGCTCACGTCGCCTACTCCCTCGTCACAGATACCAGCGACTTCAGGGTGGACCGGACCACCGGCGTGCTCACCGTCTTCGGAAAGCTAGACAGAGAACGTCAGAGCACGTACGAGTTGAGGATACGAGCGACTGACAAGAACGGTGGAAACGACAAGGGCGAGCCGGACTTCGACAACCCAGCTCTGTACTCCGAGGCTCTGGTAAGAATCGCCGTGGACGACGTGAACGACAACGCACCGAAGTTTGCCCTGACTAGCTACACGGTCAAGGTGCGCGAGGACGTACCTGTCTGGAGCGTCATCGCCGTCATCGAAGCCACCGATCCAGACGAAGGCGCCGGCGGAATAATAGAGTACAGCTTTAGCGAGGAGATGGAGAGCGAGGGTTTCTTCGGGATTGACAAGCTCTCGGGAACAATCCGAAGTCTCCAGAAGCTGGACTTTGAAGAGCGACAAGTTCACACGCTGACCATCGTCGCCAAGGACAAGGGCGAACCCTCGTTATCCTCCGAGACCATCCTCATCATCGAAGTCGTCGACGTAAACGAGAATCTCCACGCACCGGTGTTCAACGACTTTGTCATATCGGCGAGCGTCTTGGAGAACCAGCCACTGAACACTCTAGTGACACAAGTGAAGGCGAAGGACGCAGACCCACCGGGAGGAGACTCGAGGATTGGCTACAGCATCAGAGGAGGCGACGGCGTCGGAATCTTCAGCATCGACGACGAAGGTGAGTGCTGAAACTTTTTTTTCTTTTATTTTTTCTTCTCTCGTTTATAGCTCTGCATACGTTACGTTTGGTTCGGCAAACGAGCGCACAGTGTTGACAGACGCCCGGCAATTAAAGCCAATTCGCGCTCGGTGAGCCTGGCCGAGAGTTTTACGCGAACTGCAGCAAAAAGCGCCGGGCAATTACCGCGGCCTGAATATATATCGAGCACGACGAGAGCAGCGGGGAATTCAAAGGGCAAACAGTAAAAACGCGAAGTATAAGCAAAAGTTCATTGTGCGCGAACTCCCGTTTTTTACGTCCCATTGTCGCTCTCTCCCTCTCTCTCTCTCCGTATAGGCTCGGATATCGATTTTGCAGGCAAGAGCTAACGCGCGCGCGAGTAAAAATAATACATTGTCGGTGCGGGCTCTATGCATATTCAGCTGTAGCGCGCGCAGGACGTAAATATTCATAAGTCGTGTGCGAGGGCAGAGTAGGAGAGTCGCGTGTATCGCGCGCTTAAATTTTCCGAGGCCGCCACAATTTCGAGAGTTGATGTCCGGAATAAGAGAAGAACAGCCACTGCTATATACTGCTCGGGATGAATTAAAAGGGTGGAGCAAAGGAAAAGTTCTCTTTAAAAGCGCAGAACGCTCTCTCTCTCTCTCTCTCTCTCTCGCTCGAGTGTTGATGGCGGCGGCCACGGGCAATGCTGTTTTTAACGGAGCTAACATTGTTTGGCGTAGCCGCTTTCTTGGCGGCGAAAGCCGGGCGATAAATCTTGAAGTGCGTGGAAACATTTTCTAGAGAGAGCGAGAGCAAGAGAGGCGGTTGCGCTGCACTCTCGGGGGGCCCGAGTTTCTTCTCTATGGCCGTTAAAATTTCACGCGGAATTTTTATAATTGAAGCTAGTGCCGTCGGAGAAAGGAGCTTCGCGTGCTGTGTGTTTGCTGCTGCTCTTGTGTCTCTCCTCCTCCGTATATATGACGGCGGTCGAACATGATATCCGCGAGCATGTGTATTCTTTCGTGTGGAGCTGGGACTCGGAGGAAAGTCTTTTCTAGGGCTCTTCGTATACTTTTTTTGCCAAAGGGAATGTGAAATTTTGACCTCGTTTCTGCTTAAATGATGAGGCAACTTTTCATTTGAATGAAATCTATTAAAAATCGCATGAAAAACTTTTCGAATATATGTCTGTCGGCGCGCGTTCGTTAAATTTTATGCTGCATTCATTACATGCACTCCATCATCCCAGTAAAAATTAATGAATTCGTTGGGGAAAAATATTTATGTACCAAAGCTCGAAACCTTGTCGAGAGAGAGAGAGAGAGAGCAGACCACTCGAGCGGCAGCGATTTGCAAAATCTCATAAAACGTAATAAACCAGTCGGTGCGCCGTCTGCTATGTTTCGCCTCTCCTGAATTTTCCGTTAATCGCGATAATCGCCGGCGGAAGGAAGCGAAGGAGGCAAACGTGATCCAGCCTCCCCAGTGCAGCGTTTATATACATATATAGATATATTATGTAGGTACGTATAACCAAGCTAGAGGTAGAAACGAGGGAATATTAGCATTGCAGCCGCACCGACTAAGCTCTAACGAGTCGGCAAAAAGTCTCTCTCTCTCTCTCGCTGGCGTTTTACACGCCGGTCACCGATAATTGCGGTAAATGTTTGTACGGAAAAACGCACGTCTAGCCGCCAGAGTTATAATTAGCCCCGGGGCGAGCTTTGCGCGAAATCATCGATTGTATACCTCTTCTTCCACATCTCTCGAGTGCATGGACGCCGTTGGCAAGAAAATCGATTTTCTTTCCTTTCTTTTCTGGGCACCTACTGCTACGTCGCCACCGCCCTTTATTTTACGTTTTATGCTTCGTATTTCATGTTTTACCTTTTATGCTTTGCATTTTACCTGGTCCGCCCTGCTGGCGTGCTCAGGTTTTTTTTACGGCTTCCGATATGTACTTCCAAAGAGTGCAGCTATACTGCTGCTGCTGCTGCTGCTGCTGCGCGCGTACGCGAACATCAAAAGGATTTTCTTTAAATGTATTTTTTTTCCAGCCAGAAGGGCCGTTAATTAGCGAGATATTTGAACGAACTTTTACATTATACACAAAGAGAATTATAAAAAATTTTGGATCACTCAATCGCTCGCGATTCTCGTCCCAATGGGCTCATAAATATATTGATTCCCCGTGTGCGATGGTTCCAATTTCACGACGCGTGTGATCGAATTTACAACCCTTTTAAGCCGACGCTCAATCACCATAAATAGTTTGTTAAAATTGTTTAATGTATTCCATCTTCGGCATGTATGAGAGAAAGAGAAACGAGAAATTTATTCGGAAAGTCTCTTTTCGAAAACGTGCGCTCTGCTCTCTCCCATAGTCTCAGAGGAGAGTAGCAGCAACGCCGAAGCAATTAACAATAAAGTAATCCAATCCTCTCGCGCGACATCTGTCCTGGCCCATTTGAATTTGAAATTGTTTTCAGCCGAGTGCCAGTGGGTGTTAAAACTCGAGAGCGCAATAAATATATGAAACACGTGCGCGCTCGCTCATGATTTGAAGCGCGACTCAACTCTTTAACTGAAAGCTGCAAGCTAACAAAATTTTTCTTTGGTTTTTCGTCGATATTATCCCGGAATTCAGAGGGACCAACTTTTGCTTTTATTAATATCAATATACCATAAATACAGCTACTTTGTACTTACTGCGTGTTTGAGATTCGTTTCGAGCCTGTTAATTTCACGCTTGATTCGCGCTTTGATGTGAACAAACAGAGTATGTGGTATTTTCAAATAATAATATATTAACTCGTGTCAAAGCGTTATCGCATGCGCAGGAAATCTAACAATAATGTCCAAAGTTAATATACTCGAATTATATTTTTTAGCTTTTAAAGAAAGAATTTACTGAAAACTTCAAGTACGGGGTATAACTCAAGACTAGCTTCGATTCAAAAGACTGCGCGTATAAAAAAAGTCGCTCAGCGCTTCAGCAGCCGCCACCCGAAAACCAATTTAATCTCGGCGTCCGTCGCTCAACCCTGAAAATCAAAGTCGCATTACGGGTTCTGGTAGCAGGCGTCGATGCTCAACCAACGGAGAAAGCAGCTCTTATCGTTCCTCCTCCTCCTCCTTCTCTCCTCCCTTATTCTCTGTCCGGTAGCATCCAATTACAAGTCACGAAACGCGTCGCGAGTTTCGCGTGGAGGGCTCGTAATGCCGGCTTTACATCGGCGGCGGTGCGCATACGAATCCCGCTCATGAATGGCTAATGCATTAAGACGCCACGCACTCGTGGCCTACTGGCTTTTATATCCTCTGTGCTTTGACTATTATATTTGTCGAGCGTTAAATATAGCATCCATGCTTTTGATATTATATTTTTACTGTTATGCGGAATAACCGAAGAGGGGAATTGCAGGCGATATGAAGTTTCGTGATTGGAAATATGAACTGCGTATCTAGTGTATATTGATCAAGTCGCATCCGTATATAATTGCTTTGTTGACACTCCATGCGCAAACGTTCACACAAGGCTAACTTCACATTCTCGAACTAGTATCGAAAAGTGCACTATTTTATTATACAAGCTCGCTTATGAAGGTTTTTCTGAAGCCGTGAAAATTTATCCGATAGCAATGAGTATTTTTACATATATACGAAATTGTCGCCAAAAGCCAGGCTTTATGCGTCATACGCTGTGTACCGCGGCTAAAGCAGTATAGCAACAGCAGGGCGCGAATAGCGTACTTTTTTTATTGCGAAACCGATTGATCGGCTTTTCATTTCAACGCGCGACCGAAACTGTAATTCCGGATAGCTCTTGAAAAAAACAGCTGAATCCGTTCCTATGCGTGGTATTTTGCGAATTGCGGTCGTCGTTTTTTCGCACACAGAAAAAAAACTCTAACCAGCTCTTGAAGATACGCACACACACATAAATGTGCACGAGAAAAAAAAATCGTAATATTACACATAAATCCGGAACGCATTGTTTCCACATGTACAACGCGGTGCGTTTTCGCCGCGCGGCAAAGTTGAACGACTCCTCGGAGTAATTAAACGTAGTCGGCTATTAGTTGCAATCGATAGGTGGGCGGCGAAACTCACGCGGCGTCGAGATTTTCAGGCCCGTAATAGCTATAGACTCTTTCGTCGTATGGGTATGTTATACACCTGGTATGTATTAGTTGCGTGATGCGAACGAGTAGCCGCATGCGTATATATGTATAGCGGTACACCCCCGCATATATCGTAGACGCGGTGAAGGCTCTCCCGGAAGTAGTAGGTATACTCGTCGAAGGAGGAGGCTTGGGTGGTAGTCGAGGAGGAGACTCGAGAGTCTTGGAAAATAAATATCGGTGCGGGAGGTTCGAGTACGGTTTTGGTTTGCGTTACGGAGAGATTTTTCAGTGCATTAATTTGTAGTATATAGGCATAAAGTCCCTGATTTTACCTATAATTTATTAGATACGATTCAGAGAGATTAATCGCGTATTATTATCGCGATACTGCCAATTAATCGCTCCACTTTTCTCGATCATGCGAGAACATTCGAATAAATCAATGGCCAATTCATCAACTTTCCCTGCGCGAAACAATTTCCCTCTCGTTATCATAATTTTCAGCCTCGGTGAGCTTCCTCCTCTCCAGCAGCAGCAAGAATCTCTCTCTCCCCCAGCCCATAACAATACAACACATCCTCGGGACAAGAAGCGCAGGCTTTATCAAGATCAGCGGCCATAATTGGCCGGCTCGCATCCCTAAACATGGCTCTTCTCTCCTCTCCCCTCTCGTCCTTTGGAATTTTCATTCCAGTTCATTTAGATCGGTATCTATACGCTTAAGATCCGGCGATGCGATGTATAACCTCCCGATAAGAAGATTAAAGAAGCTTGCTCCGGAATCTTCTCTTGGCGCTCCTTTTATATACCTTTTATTAATATGCTAGCGCTTTCTTATATCAATTTCCGTCTTTCCGTGTGCTGCTATATACGCTGCCACAGCAAATTATCTCTATGTTGGGATGGGAGATGAAAAAAATTCACTTGTGCTTTTTTCTCTCCCTCTCTCTCTCTCTTCTTTGATGTTCGATTTCCACGACTGCAGATCGAGAAGAGAAATAAAGCACCGACCAGACATATATTGCGACTCCTGATTGGTGCTCTATCATTTAAGCTACTAGCCGAGAAGAGATTGGAAAATATCGCGCGCGTATATAGTATATATACAGCGAGGGTAGAAAGAGCCGTAAAAGAAGAGAAAACCCAGTCTGCGCAAATCGATTCGTGAAAATCCCTGGCTAGAGAGACGGACCGGCGGCGCTGCTGCACGAAATATCGAAAATAAATAAAACGTGTAAATATAGAGGCACGCGGTGGGCTCCAGATTAATTTGCATAATACCCGGCGCGGAGAGAAGAGATTTCATTTTTTCGCGTATTTCCCCTAGAATATTTTCGCGGATTAACGGGCCGCCGCCGATCTACATAAATATACATATATCCGCCACACTCGCAGCAGCTTCGTCCAATGAATCGAAAACTTTTAAAGTATATATAAAAATCCCAGAGATATATATGCAGGATATATATTATATGTGTATCGGAAGCTGCGGCTCCTGATTACCGAGTGAGAGAGAGAGAGAGACGAGAAAAGCCACGTTGAGAGACATCAGCACGCGAGCGTACGGGGCTTTTAGTGGGCCGCGCGCGCGGATATGAATGCAGGCGCATTGAAACGAATGGCTTTTACGCCTCGGCCATCATCCGCAGATGATAAACCGCAGGGAGCTGCCGCCGCCTCTTTCCTATACTGCCACATACTACAGCCGTTCTGATAATACGCAATAGCCTATATACCCACTCCCCCGCTCTCGCTATTCTTTCGCTCTGAATTAATCCACGACTCCGAGTATATACATATACATAAAACCTATAATGTCTGCGCAGCGAGAGAAAGAAACGGAGATTGATAGGAGAGGATAAACGGCGCCAGATGATATCGCGATAACAACGCTGTGCAAGAGAGGGAGAGAGAGAGAAATGTACGTGCGTATAATGGCCACAGGCATGTATTTATAATCGTACAGTCCTCCCTTCCCCCAGAGTCGCAAAGGGTAACATCGAGTAGCCGCGGCTATAATCGCGGACGTGTAACGCGCAATTAATCGCGTTATCGCGATAGGGCTGTTGTTGCTGCTGCTGCTGCTGCTGTGCTGTACTGGCGCACATACAGCTCGCGTGGGGTTCCGCATTGGGTTTCTTCTGATGGAGGGCGTCGATGAGAGTCAGGTGCCCGAGGCTTGATCTCGCAGTTTGCGAGTGATGGGAAAATTATTGCGAGTAGCGTGCGTGGGACGTTAATTCGAGAGCTGGCGATAAAAATTTGTCCGGCTACCTCTCTGTTTTCGAATTTACAGTGCGTGTATTAATGAATAACGTGGATTTTTTTACGGTTAATCGAGTCATTTTTCTCTCTTTCTCTCGTTATTATACACGTGTAAAAGTCGCATTTTATATCTACGGTCATATTTTTACGGCAATTTTTATCGGGCAATCATCTTTGCGCGATGCCGGGAATATTTAAAGCGCGTTATCGAGTCATGATTACAAAATATTTCCAGAAATTATTGGTTAGATTTTGGCATTCATTTTCTGTAATACGCAAAATAGCGTACGAGTTATCAAGTGATGAAAATTCACGTAAAGTATTTCCCATATAACGTCAGCACTCATAATATCGTACATCAAATTATCAACAATAAAAAAAGCCCAGTAATTCATTATCGAAACATCGAGCAGAGTGCAACACTGGCCTCATCCGCCTTGTATACGAGCTAAACGCGATATTACACACTTCCATTAATTTCCCGACGTGTAAAACAGCCGGCAACAGAGGCAAAAAAAAAACGTTTTCCCTGCGAGCATATCGACTCATCGTGTTCCACATTTCTCGTCGACGCAGAGAGCGAGAGAGAGAGAGAGAGAGAGAGAGAGAGAGAGAGAGAGAGAGAGAGAGAGAGAGAGAGAGAGAGAACACGTGCAATGAAATTCAGTTCCACCGAGTAGCGGATGATCGAAACGTCGATGAGTATGTGTATATATGTATCGCGTAGCGGCGCATTGAGGGCCGCTGCGGAAAGAGAATGCCGGCCTTTGATAGAAATTCAATTAAGCTAAAATCTCTACGTAGCCTCCGGCCAGATGCGTGCAGGTCTCTCTCTCTCTCTCTCTCTCTCTTTCTCTCGCTCTTTCCTTTTACACGAGAGTATAAGCTATACACATCACACGGCATGTCGCGTCCTGCACACATAGACATATATGTGTAGGTGGCGAGTTCTATACCTATAGTATATAGCAAAGGTCGGTCGTCGTCGTACGTATATATACGTACATGCATATGCAGGCAGAGGCGATATCATCAGAGTGTAGGGACGACGAGGTACGGGCGAAAGAGACATTCTGCGGCTGGCCGCACTCGGCTCCTCGGCTCGTCGGTTATTCTAACGATTCCGAGTACGTCCCAGTGGATCTCGGCCGGCTGCTGCTGCTGCTGCTCTCACAGACTTGACTGACGTTTTTCCGATCGCCGCTATATATATGTCTATACTTTCGACTTTCTCTAGACCCGCCTCTCACGTCATCCTGAAGTGGAGAGCCGCTGTCGAGAGGAGCGAGTTGTTACACGCGGCTGATAATTATTTTCTCTTTCGCGCCGGCGGTGCAGCAAAAAGTCGACCGCGTCGAAAAGTGCTGAAGAAGATGCTGTAGAGGATAAATTGTACTGGGTCACTGGGTCAGTAATATCTAGGGCTTTTAGATGCAACTGTAGTCCAGCTGTCAGTTTATATGCAGTGCATCCGACGTTTTTTCCCTCACGTTTGCGCCACACCGGTATATCGTAAATATATAATACTCTGCAATATAACACACGGCAATCGTCGACGCTTTTAAAAGCTCGGATAATGAGAGCATTAAGTTGAGCGGATTACCCTCTCGCGAATACGCGCACGTATACGTGTATATAATAATCTATCTCGAAAACCGATTAATAAGTCTCTTTCGCCGAGTGAATTTCCGCGGAAATTTTTCGATTACTTATTATTTCGAACATCAGACACGTTATACATCCGCTGCAACCTTAATAAACTTTCGCAAAAGTTTGATGCACACACACACACGCACACGCACACACACACACAGATAAAGCTCGGAATAGCGCACAGTTTGACGTGGCGTCAGAAGTCGGGTTTTCCTCGAAATTACGTCGCTTTTCCCGACACATTGTGCCGAGCCTGAGAAAGGCAGCTCTACGAGCAATGGAAAAAAGTTTGCACAAGAGCGAGCGCAGAAAATGTAAAGCTCGCGCAGCTCACACCTGCGGCCGGGCGTTGCCAGCAACGGTCTTTTCTTATATATACATATATATGTACATTCACACACAGTCGTCTCCTGAGGTGTGTGAAGCTGATCCGTAAGCCCGGGAATCTTTCGCGCGACGACGAATAAAAATCACGTTTATCGCCTCTCGAACTTGAGTTTGGCTAATTCTTTCCCTCTCTGGCTGCCAGACCGACGGTGGATATAATTACACACGACTGCTTTCAATTTCTGTCTTGGCTGTGTGTTTAAACGCGGGTTAAAGTCCGTGCCGCCGACGCGAATAAAACTAAACAAGCGAAAAGCTGGCTTATTCAAAGACCCACGTCAAAGGGATCTCTCGGCCCGCAGCTTTTTCCGGCGATAAAAACACGGCAAATCGAATTTGCTTTCCCGAACCGCAGCCTTATAAATAAGAACCTGGGCTCTCTCTCTCTCTGCGGACAAGTGGAGAATAAAAAAAAAGACGCGTCCTCGACAGGCTGAGATTGATGATTAGTCGAGTAGGGATCGACGGAGGAAGGAAAGAAGGAAGGAAGAAGCGATTAATAAAACGCGCCCGGTGTAGTGCACGGGTTCGCGTGTACCTGATGCTCCATTTCTTTTTTGCGACTCCGGCTTTGAGGTTTGTCGCTCGAGATACTTCGTTTTACGTGAAAAATTAAGTTGAATAAGAGGGAGTTGAGAGCTGTGTAAGGATATTGATGATCCTACATACGCGCGGGCGTCCTGCGGAGGAGAGAGCTTTTTGAGCTCTCTCGTGACTGGTGAGCATTTTTGATTGCCTTGCCCAATCTACATATTCAAATTGAATTTTAATTTTAAAATCCGCAAGAAAAATCGGCTCCGCTGCGCGATCTCTCTGGTAATCAGTCAGTATTTTGCTATCTACCGCCGCGTATAATAACTGCTGCATAATGCAGCGACTCGGATTCCATATTCCAAAGAGAGCAGGAGAAGAATCAACAAGTACAACACGCGGAGTCCCCAGTGTGAGAAAAATAAAATCTAGGTCAGCGGCCACAAAGAAAAACATTCGAATTTCATAAATTTCCATTAACATACACAGAGAGACAGAGAGGCAACGTATATATGTAATACACATACGCGCAAAGGCCTCGCGGCCGTCTTTTCCCAGTAGAAACCCGCGCGCATTACACATACAGACACAGACGCGAGTTTCGCAGGCTGTCTTCGTCGTCGTTCCGGGGAAAAAGTTGGTGGCGGCTCTTCTCTGGGGGCACCTCTATAAATAATTCTTATTCAGATTTATGGGCCGGGCCTCTTCTCTTTCTCCCTCTCTCTCTCTCTCTCTCTCTCTCTATCGCGTTAGGTTTTCAACTCGGAGAATTGACTTTGCGTGCTCTCGGCGCGCATTCGCATAAAGACGTTGCTTTTCTGATTTTCCGAGGCTGCCGCCGCTGCTTCTAGCACAGACGCGAGAGATGAGATCTCCCCAAGGATGTCGGAGGAGAGGACTTTACAGTTATATTTTATCCGGCAAAGGATTTCAGGAGAGTAGAGGAGTATACGGCAAAACAAAACCCGATGGGTTGCGTCAAAGGAAATATACTTTCGGAGAGAGAAACAGTGGAAAGTCGCTGGTATGGCTTCTCGAGACGGCTATTGGGTCACTTTGGCTTCGATTAGCTTGATTAGCACTCGTAGCACTGATATACTTCTTTACTTTATTAAAAAAACAATAATAAACCGATAACAACCATCCATGTATAGGTATACCGTGACTGTATGAAGCATAAGCCAAAGATATATTTAATATATGTCTCTCCTCTCCCTGCGGATTATCGGAGCGATTTTCTGTCCGTAATAATTTTCCGTCCGAAATCTAATATTTCCCCGACTTCTTAGCCTGCCGGAATCGTGACGTGTTTCGTAAATTCAGGATCACGTCAACGCGTGCGCCGAGAAAAAAAGGGCAAGCAGCAAGGGTAGTGTACGTCTCTTCACGTCACTCTCGCGCGCTTTTTTTATTTTTTAAATTCAATCCAGCACCAGGCATTCGCCTCGAAACATTATAAAAAACGAACGAGCGCGTGAGCTAACGCACTTTTCATTGCAAAAGCGCAATTAATACGACGAATACAGGCAAAAAGCGACGATCCAATAACAACAACGGGAGTAAAATAAAAAAAGAAGAGAGAGAGAGAGAGAGATGGTCTCGTTTGTTTTCGCAGAACGTGCCGGGTTGGCGCGCGAAGAAATTAAAAGGAGGATTTGAAAAAAGCTCCCTGTTTTGTTGCGAGCACCAGCGTATAAGTGGCCCTATGGAGAACGTTGTAACGCCGCATCGATTTTTCCATTCCGCGCGCACGCTCATCGCGCTATATACACACTCCCTCTCGAAAAAACGAGAGCGTCATGATTCCAAGTTATATGCAGTTAAGGCCAAATGACTCGGGTCAAAAATGGGTCTCGTGGAAATAGGCTCTCTAGAGGCAGCATCAGTGGTGGAACGAGAAAGCTCGTGTGTCCTGTTGACTGTACGGATGAGTTGGCCTCGACGAGCTCGGCCTAATCTGCCTCGATCGGTTTCCGTCTCTGCGTTCCGGTGTAGGTATAGAGGCTTTTATGCGTTTATTAGGGCTGTTGGCTCGCTCTCGTTCAATGCTGGCGGTGGCCTTTGGAAAAAGTGTTTCTCGGAGTCGCTATATACTGACGCTTTGGCTTTTTAACGATATTGCGACTGCTCGTCTCGTGTTATATGCGGGCATTAAACTATCAATGTGGGTCGGCTGATATAATATAGTCTTGCGACGAGCGATGAAAGAGAAGATCGAGAGTATATTCTTGCAGCGATGGGAATTGTTCGGAATCGACTGTTAAAAACTCGATTCCTTATTACTCTCGTGAGCTGCGCACCGGGTTTTAACAAGCTTTCGTCGTCGCGCTCAGCATAGAGCGACGCGAGTCTCCTCTCGAGATTGCGCGAAATTCTCATCAGTCCTCTAAGCGCATCTGAAAATGAGCAATTGACCCAATTGACGCGGTGCGAGAGGAAGGAAAAAGTCCGCCTTAAAAGCCACTTGTCGGCTAAAAAAAGCTCTCGAGGACAGCTCTTCCGCTCTGCTTTAACAGCAATATCAACTATAGCAACAACGGAATAATATACACAAAACAATTAAAACATCGGCGTCGTCGTAGTCCGACGGGAAATCAGTTCCGATATAACACATCACACAGCACAGCTCCTGAAGCGGGGTCTCGGTACCGCAACACGTACGAAACTCAAGTGATAAAGGACACGGCTGCAGCAGCGACGCTGGCGTCGGCGGCACCTCGAGATTGCGGCTCTCCCGCGAAAATTGAAGTGATTAAGTGTGTGTCGGCCGACGGGATTTCGATTTCACTTGTCCGCCAGTGCAGTAGCAGCGTATATCTCTCATCTTTCTCTGTCCGCCGGAGCTTTTTACCCCGGCTCTCCGTAATTTTTCCCGGTGTCCTGGCCCCAACGGTGGCAGTGTGGCGGCTCGAAATCTTGCTTGATCGAGAAACGTGCCGAGTGGCCGGGCAGGAAGATATGTGAAGGCGGCAACGGCGAACCCATTGCCCGGCCATCGCGATTTATCACGGCCGGGAGACAGTGAAACGAATTGTTCCCTCGGCCGCCGCCACCGCCTCCTCCTGTATAAGAGATATAGATACGTGTGCACCTTCTTCCTCTCCGGACTGCAGCACACTCGGCCTCTGCTGTACTTTAGTTATATATACAGTATATACAGGTACAACTGCGCTCGTCTTCTTTTCCTATCCGTTTATGGCGTCGCCGCGTCTCTTTTTCCTTGTATATCGGTATAGAGCGAGCGACACGGTATATAAGCAACTTTGCGCTTCGACCAAACTTCGAGCCAGAAGAAATTTGTAAAGCCAGTAGCGCGCGCTCTCTCTCCGGCCGGTAACAATCGCAATAAAAGGAATTGCAGGTGGAGGAAGTAAGAAAGCGAGGGCGCGCGCGGAAGAAAGAAAAAAGATCGGCTCGATGTCTTTATTGGCTATACCATATATATATATACGTTCCGACCCACCTTTTCTTCCGACTGTATACCAGCACCACTAGCAGCAGCAGCAGAGCAGTAATTCCAGCGAGAAAGAGAAGAGAGAGCTTCTTGCGAGCGACGAGAGATAAATATACGACGTCCAATGGCCGAAATTTAGCGCGGCCTCTTCATCCGAAAGCCCATAGATCAGCCATCCATACTTTCCGATTTTTGCCCGCGAGAGCGCGGCGGCCCGGCGAAACGAGAGTTGGCCGCGTAATCGGAGTCGGCTGATTTATACCACCTCGTTCCCGAGCTCCTGCTTTCATTATGCCGCCGCGAGCGCGCGGCTATATCGGTTTTCGCGGTTACGGAAAAATGCGATTAATAACGATTAAGGGCATGCAACCGAGTGATGAGTACTCTGGCTTGAATTTATTCTCTCTCGTTTTCTTGTTTCTGTATTATTGGAGATCCGAAAAGATTTTTACTCTAATGAGGAAGCTTTTTTCTCTGTACTATATATACTACCATCGATTCCGCATTGTATATATGTGAATGATGCCGAATAGAAGAAACGCGAACCAGGAAGAAAAATTCAGCGCTATTTTCTACCACCTCGATATTTTCGTCTATACATAGACGCAGGTGTGTGCAGTGTAGTATAGCATACGTGCACTGCTACGAATAAACAGATACGCGGCGCCGAGCTACGTGTCAAGTGCGTGCTAGACTCACGAGATATACGTGACTCGAGGAAAAAGCAGCAGCAAAGAAAGCCGCCAAGACGCTCGAGAGCTCGTGGATTATTTTATTACGATCCCCGATTTTCGCCTAACCCGCTTTTCCATTTTGTAGCGCGAGGCGCACTGAATTGTACGCCGCAAGCTCGTTCGTTTACCTATATATATATACACACACACACACACTTCTTGGCCTACTTTGCGAGGCGACGTCGTCGTGTAAAGGTCGTCTTGTTTTTAATGCGCGAAAAATTCATCCACGAGTTCCATAGCGGCTTTGTATACACACACACAACGCGAAATAATACAATAACTGGATATATATATACGTCGCGAGCTTTTACAACGAGGGCTGCTTATTGTCCGTCCGAATAGCGAGTTTCGAACTTGTGTATTATTGCGGTATTACAGGCTCCACTTTATTTTCCAAGTCGCCGCCCTCGGGCGTAATAAACTCCCGTGTAGATACTCTTCGCTATATACACTTGACACGCGCGATTATTTCCAGCACACCGGTGTGTCCCAATTAATCTCGCGTTCCCCGGCGAACCTCCGGCCGACTCTCCGCAAATAATAAAGTCGTCCTGGAGCGAGAGGAATTTCATCAGACCGACGAGAGCGACACACAAAAGAGCGACCAAGTTTTAGGGAAGAGAGTGAGAGAGAGGGAGTAAATGACGCGTGCAAGCTTCAAACGACGGCGAATTTTTGCGAGCGTCGTAGGATGAATTCTTCAAAGTTAGGGAAGGCGATGATCTTTCCCCTACTTTTTATGGGGTGAGAGTTTGCCGGATGGAGACTTGTTATCCGGGAGCGAGCTGGCGGTATTTGAAGCGGGGAAAGCATTGTTCAAGCTTACATTGGCTGAGACTTTGCGTCGGTGCGCGAATAAAGATTTTTCTTTCCAAGAATTTTTAGATGAACGCAAATGTAAATGCTGTAATAGCGGTTAATATAATCGTATTATATGCATTTTTGTATGTACATACCTAATAGTATACTTCGTTTCATTGTTTTGCTTTTCAAGCAAAGTTCCGAGAAGTTATAACTCTCATCATTTTTCAAATCTTTCTTGCGAAAACATTTAAGATATTTCAGTTGATGGAAAATATATACGTGAGAAAAAGCTATATAAGTTGTTCGAGGAAAGGATTTATCAAATTCAACGAAATGAATATTTTCAAAAGCATATTATTATTATTGTTATTATTAAAAAGAAGAAGAAGAAGAAGTGTTTGATCTTTCGATATCGCAAACTCTTCGAGTCGGGCCGAATATATATGGTATATCCCTTCTTATATTCTAAAAGTGTCGCGCTTCCAACGCATCGTTTTTACAGCCCTTCTCGCGATCCAATAACTTTCCGACCAGAGCAGTAGCTAGCATCGAGCTTCTCCGATGGCAGCGGTGCACACCCACACACACAGCTTAAATCGATTTTTAATACGCCGCCTTTTTTCCATGCAAATCGAGCGCTCGGTGCTTTTTCCGCGCGCTAAATGGCTTTATAAGTGACTCGAAAAAACTCCCGGCTACGAATGCATCAAGATTGTGGAATTGACTTTTCGGAGATTAAATCCAGTCTCTCTTTCTCTTTTTGCGAGCTTAAGCTTCGTTTTATGCGCCTATCGTGTACTGCTATATATACTCCTTTCCACGGTTTATCGACGAACCATGCGTTACGATAGTCGGTATTTAACCCATTTGTAAAGCGTAATTCCCTCATTAGTTCAACTCTTGTTTGTTCATACGCAATTTAATTCCCGTTAATTCGAGCACGCGGGCAAATTCATATACTCTTTTCGGAAAAACGCGGAAGAGTAAACGAAGATTTATTTTTTATTAATCCTTTTTAATTCAGAAAACCTTTTTAATATACCTAAAATACTGGAACTAATAACACGCTTCATTTTCAAATTCGCACACAAAGGACGACCAGTGTGCCGTGTGAGTTTAATTGACGTTGTCCGGGGGCTATTGCTTTTTCTGCATTTGAAATTTAGCGCTAGTAGCCGATCTCGTGTATAATAGCCGCGTAAATGCGAGTAGCCGCCATGCTAATTTGCATCGAGCGAGTAGTCAGATAGTTATAGCCGAGAGAGAAAGAAAAAAGACAGAGGAGGTAGAGAACGCTCGTATACGACGAAAGGCGCATAAGCATAAAACCATAGCAGCTCTACACACGCGTATATTCGCTCGCTCGTCGTCTCACATGCAAAACCTCGTGGCCAGGATGGCCAAATGCCTCGCATAATGCGGCACTCGAGTCCGAGCGTTTTCGAGGTAAAATTAAGCGGAAGAGCGAGGAGAGGAAAAATATATAAGGAGAGGAGGGATAGACGGTCAGCATAGTATAGCATATAGCACAAGCGGGGGTATATATAGTACGGAAGCCATATTGATATTATATATGAGGGAGAGTTAGGAAGCCGGACTCACTGCTGCTGTGTGGGATATAAAGCGACGCTGGCGGCTCGCGTGGATCATGATAATCAGGCTGGCGAGCATGAATAATTCAGAATTTTTCGAGTCTCGGTCAACCTGCACTGCTCTTCTCTCCTCTTTTCTCTCCTCGGGGGGAATATTTTCCCGTCGCGCGCGCGCTCTCTGTTATAACTCTGCGCGATAATGCGAATCGAAGCCTCTCTCTCTCTCTCTGCTCACGTAATTCTCTCTGTCTCTCTCAATTACAGCTTGCGATAATTATCCGGAAAAATGAATAAACGGTTGTTATAAGCTGGTACACTTGTACCGCCGGTATCGCTTGTGACTACTGCGTGGGCGATGTTTCGCATCTGTTCACCCGCGTCGTTAATTAATTAATTAATTTAGAGGCCATAACAGTCGGTGATTGAGCTGCGCTCCACTATATATACTGATAATCAATCACACAGAGCTGTAAATTCCGAGTTTATAGCTTCACTCCCCTAACACACACATATGATCCATGTTTTTTGTTAATTCTCTCTCTCTCACTCCTCTCGTAACGGCTAATAATTACCACACTCCAAAGAGGTTAAAGAAACTCTCAATAGCGCTGGGATAGAGTAACAGCCCGGTGGCGGATTACTCGTGAGCTCTTGTTCATTAGCCCCGGCACTTCGTTTTAATTGACACCTTTGACCCGCGCTGAGCCGCCCCGTAATGCGGATAATCCGCGCGCGCTACTCTCGAAAAAAACAGACCAGACTGTATAGCGCGATTTTCTCTCTATCTCTGCGATTCGACACGACCAATAGTGCGCGGGAGTTAATATGCTTTCGAAAGGGGGAGGGGGGGCCTAATCCGCCGATCAATTAACCTGATGAGCCGGAAGGGAAGTGTTGCGGCTGGTTGCCTCTGTATGGCCGTCTGATTTTCCCGGAAAAAAAGAGAGAGTGACTATGTGTATGTGGGGGAGCTTCTCTGCTGCTGCGCGACTGACCGCAAGCTCGTTGTATGATGGGATTGGATTTCAGGCGGGAAATGCTTTCTTTTGTGGATAAACGTTGCGCGTTTGCTGTTGTTATTGTTGTTGGATTCGCTTTCCTTTTTTTTCTTCAGGGATTAGCGAATTGAAGTTTACTCACTTTGTTCACTATACAGAGACGAGACTGACGGAAGCCTTTGAATGCTTCGTATCATAATCTATTTTTCTATAATTAGGTACTTTGAAACTTGAGCTGCTCGAAAGATGAAATAAGGTTAAAAGAGATAATATCGGCGATGAATTTTTTTTACGCTCGAATTCAATCAGAGAGTCGCCTGCGATCTATTTTTAACGGCCTATATTTTTATACTAGCCAGCTGAGTTTGATGAAAAAATAAAAATCAAATGACATCTCGTTGCCGCGCGTGTAGCCCAACAAGAGTTGGTGTCTGTGTGTGAGTGTATCGTTTACATAAAAAAAAAAAAAAAAAAAAAAATTAATTTACGTCATGTTTCCTTCAACATGTAGCGCGACACACGCCGACGTTTTCCCATTAAACGAATAGCCTGTCACGATAACTTTAATAACTGCACTCAATTCCCGCGACCAGCTTTCAAAGGCTTTCATTTCGCGTATATTTTAATCAAACGCAAAGTTCCGGGCCGCGACCGCGCGGACGTCGTAGAGCGAGTTAACAAAAATATATAATAGCTGCGCTCAAAACACAGTAACCGCGCTACTGCAGAACACAATTGAAATTCAATCTCGCGGTTGCAGAATTTCGAATTCCTTCATATAACGCTACATTATTGCATATCAGAGAAGGAGAGTATAATACTTTTTCGAAAAGGACACTCTCTCATGAATACACATTTACAGAGAGTATAACTGTATAGAAGCTATATAGCGATCGTATATATAATAAAGTTTTCCTGATGGAAGTGCCGAGCGCAGCCTTCGATCTCGTCCCAAGAGCGTCGACGACGTCATCCTCTCTCCGTTCGACATCCGAAAGGTCATTATGCATTCGAGCGTATTTACATAACGGCGATTAGCATGCACCGGCTGCGTCCTACGAATAATTGCCGCGAACCGCCGCCGAAACTTCATCTAATTACCGAGGACGAGCAAGCGTGCGTTTATTGACGCGCGCGTCCATTGAAACGCAAACGTCAATTTCCCGAGGCTGCGACGGCGAAAAGCCTATATAGTGTGTTGCAGCTACAATTGCATGATCTCTGTTTGCATCAGCAGTGCTCAGTTTCTCTGTATAGAGTCTCTTTGAGGATGTTATATTTCGATCGGACGTAACAAGGTTCGATAGGTGTTCTCGATTGGTGAACGAGAGGTAGAAAAAATCGGGCTCGAAATGTTTTTTCCTCGCAGCGGTGACGTATTTCTCTCTTGATTAATCTAACGCCGAGAGAACTTTTATTATATACCGTTGAATGATCACGACCTAATGAAAATACCGGATGATTACTGATCGTATCAGTCGCGCAGGTCGCTCTCGATTTCATTAACGCGTAAAATCTCGACATCGAGAAAAAAAAATGTTTGACTTTACCTAATTAATCCCAGTCGTGTGTGCATTACATGAGTTTGATGTGGACCAGGACGGTTGAACGACCCGCAGGTGTACATAGGTATAGTCGGGAAATATTCCTTTTAATTATCAAGCTTGCGAGTAAAATTTTTCGACGTTTCCCGCCCCGCGCCGAATGAATTACATCGCATTAAGCGCTAAATATCCGCGCGCGAGGTAGATATTTCCCTCGGCGAAAAAAGGAATAGAGCAAAAAAAAGCTGTTAATTTAAAAAGGTCTACTCGCGCCGGGACGTTTATCAAGGCGACCCACATCGCGCGGATATCATCTAGATATTCGAGGGGAAAAACGAGGCGCATATTATAACTCGGCGAAATCCTCGGCAATAACTGTAATCGTATAATACACACACACACATACAGCTATATAAGATCAGACGCGTTGGCAAAACGAGTTTCTCTCTCGTGCAGCCTCAGCCGTTTAGCAACAATAGCCGCGCGAACGTCTTTCGGCCTCGTTTAGCTTTACGTCTTCCAAGTGTCAGCGCCGAGCTAACCGTAATCTCCGGACTCCTCGGCGCAAGGAGGTATCTGCATACAGCTGCGCCCGGGACGACAATGAAACTTCCTTCCTGCTTCTTTTCTTCTTCTTCTTACCGTTCGAGTTTATATTACGTGTATATATGCGCATACCTGTGCACAATTTTCCGACTCTCTCTCTCTCTCGGATCAAATTTAGGCGAGTGGAATAGAACCTATATTGATCTTTTAGATTCGGGGCTTGATGACGTATTAACCGTGAGTGCGGACCGGTCGCGGTTTCATCGTTCTGTATACCACAATCCCGTTCAATTAGAACAAATGCTTCGCTCTCTCGCATCGTCTCTCTCTGTCTATATAGTAGTGTAATAACCCCCCGCGAGCACACGCCCGAATTCATTCCGGTTCTAGATACTGCTAATCGCAATAATTGCCAATTACGGAATAGAGAACGATGAGCGCTGACGCGCGTGTTTCGATTGATCTTATCATCACGGGTCTTTTGTCTTCGTATATGATGTTTTTCGTGTAAATGAAGGGAAAAATTGATTCAGCGCGGGGGGTTGGTTTGTATATCGCAATTAAATTTGTAGTAATTGAATTTCGTTCTGCGTTATAATAATTGATATGTCGCTGACAGCGTAATAGATTGTTGTTGCGTTGGAGATTTCAATAAACAAAGCTGAAATTAATATCACATACACGCCGACACTTTTTTTATACAATTTAATTATAAACTGTAATTGACACGTTTAAATATCGCGATATGAAAATCGATAATTATAATACATGACTCAACAATTTTGCACAAGAGTCAGTTGATAATCTATAAATAATTAATATTCCGCGCGTGGATGTTGTATCCGCGGCAAAGTGCGTTCGCAAAAATAAAAAAAAAATCTCGCAACAAACTAGTTTTTCAATCCCGCGTGATTTCAATTCAAGACTGCTGCGCGAACTTTTCAAAACTGACACCAGTTATCACGTGGTCCAAACCGATCCCGACGTTCGCAACCAGGCCCTCCTGTCCAATTTAAATGCCGAATGACCTTTTCTCCATCACTACACCCGCAGCAATTCGGCTGGATCGGAATTCTTACAAATAGCTCGCGCAAATCCATCAGAGAGTGTATATTTTTTCCTCGTCAGCGACGTCGGACAAAATCCATATGCGGCGAGAGCTTGTCGCTGCGAGAGCGCGAAAAAAAAATTACTTTCCGTACAAAATAAAAAAACCGTCCCTGGGTCCGGATAAACCGCTCGCGAAAGCGCGCGCGAGCGAGCTGTATATATACCGTACGGGAAAAACGTTAATTGAATTTAAATTGTTGTTTTATAACCAACGGCTGCGCAGGGCGAATTTATTTTTTACAGTCCCCAGTAAATAGTATTTTTTTTTTGTTTGTTGACCGCGAGTAAACATTGTTAGATCCGTTCGACGCGCTGTTATTGCACGCTCGCGCGCTACTGCGAGAAGTAACTTGATTATTATGTGAAAAACTGGCTGTTTGCATAGGTGAAACCCGATCCAAGAGACGCTACGTATGTATATACGTTCATTATTCCGGTAAAGCTCGGAGTAGCCGTAGAATCAACGCGCGAGAGTTGCAATAACAAACATCGGAGAGAGTATATAACGGCCTCTCGTAGATCCTTTAATCGTCAGATCGATCGCGCTTTTCAGCGAATAAAGCGTGTGTCGTGCATCAAGATCGTATATAGGGATCCGTAAAGCAAGCGGCCGCACTCACTACTGCTTATATGTATATATACACATGGATTCCGGAGAGCGTGTCCAGATGCTACTCGCGATCCACTCACGCGCTTTGTGTAATTTAATTGTCCTGATGGAACGTAAAGATGAAGCTCACGCGCTCAGTCAGCCGCGAGAGTTGCGGCGCACCCGGAAGGTATATATACATATATATATATTTAGGTACGTATACTCATACGTATATATACGTATCACTATATATACAGTCTTTCTTTTTGTCAGCAGCTTGGGCTCGCTTGTGTTTATTGTGCGCTATGGGGCCCTGTCTCTCTCTCTCGTGCTGAAAGTATTTCGCACTCCCTCGGGCATTATCGCGCGCACACCGCATGCAGCCTGACGGCGGATATGCAAATCACGGGGTCGAGCTCAATGGAAACCCGTTTCTGCATAGCATTACGCGCAGCTCGATATGTGTGTTGCGTCGGGCCAACGAATTTCGCGTGCGCACGGCTGAAATAATGCACTCTTCGATCTTTTCCTGCTTTCCCCCCCATCCCCTCTCACTGTCGCGATTCCTTTTTTTTGCCAGCTGGCTTTGCGTCTGTGACGCTTTTTTGTGTGCCGTTTTTCGGTCCGTCTGTTTTTTTTTTTTCGGGGATTCGACGCGCTGATACAACCAAAGGCTTTGACGCAAAATATATTATGGGAGCAGGAGAGAAATTGATTTGGATTTGCGTTGGCTGGGTATAACTTTTTCCACGGCTTTGACATTTATATGATTATATATATATAGAATGTATTGAATTTAAATATGCATGTTATAGCGTTGAAAGTCAGAGGTATTGCTGTATCTTTTTTTTTTAATCATCATTATTATGCAGAATTTAAACTTTGTTCAAAGACATAGTTTCGATTAAAAGCGAGTAGATGAAAATCTGATTTAAAATCAAGTCTATCTTCGACAAACGTAAAAATTCCAATGAATATAAATTAGAAGCGTCGCAGTATACCAGCAAAGAAATTCCTCTGTCTCTCTCCCTCCCTCACTAACCCAAACGAATTCCCATCACGAGTCATCAAGCAGAAACATAGAATTCCAACTTCGCCTCACGCACCGGTGTAATTACTCGGTCGATCTGCATAGCAAAAGCCACCGGCAGGCCACGTCTCCGACCCATTACCAACTCTATATACTAGACCGGATTTCCTCCGCGGCACTCGATCCTCAATAAACAACAGCAGCGCACTCGCGAGTCATTCAAAAGTCTCTCGACTCGACTTTTCCGCTACGCACACATGTATTATATATACCTATAACGCAATAACCAGCAGAGTAACCTCGGGGAGTGAAAGCTCGGCGCGACTTGTACCAAATTAGGCGCGCGGGGACGGGGCCGCTTCATTGACCGCGGCGTGAATGGGCCCGCGTGGGCGTATATATATATACCTATATACACGAGTAGTCCCCGTCAATGGGCTCACGTGTCGCCAGGATTGACCACTTCTCTTTCTCTCACTGCGGTTTGCAGCCTGCGCGCGTTATTTTACTCTCGTTACAAAGCTTTCTCTTCTTTCTCGCGTCTCTTTCTTTTTATACACTTTGCTCTGAAAAACTGATGCTTCCTCTCGTCCTTTTGTTTAAATTCTTCCCCGGAAAGAAACTCGTGTTTCTTTCCGGGGGAACGATCTGTTATACGCAGTTTGCAAGAGTTGTACCTACTACGGTTCTTTTTTCATGCGAGAGCAGACGTCCAATTATGAGATCGAGATACCACGACACAGGGGCCACGTTTTATATACACAAGAATATAACTGCGGCCGCTGCGCTGTTTGTCTTTATCTTTAGAGCGCGGCATCAGCCAAATTTTCCCGCGCTGATTATCCAAACTTTTTCTCCGGAGAGTTGGAGAGAGATATGCAAGAAAAACAGGAAGCGTCTCCGAGAAAACGGCGAATTGCTCGCAACTGCGCGAAATAGCGTTTAATCGTGCATATTACGCTCTCTCTCTCTCACTCTTGCGCCAAGGCGAAGAGAGAAAGATGAAGCTATTAATTAAAATTAACCTTAATATTCGCCATTAAGTCGCAGGTCAGACAATTGCGAGACAAGTCCTTTTTCTCTGACTCTGCAGCGTGTGTCTCTCACAGCCGGTATGACGCAACAACCTCACACACACACACACACGCACATAAGAAAGTAATAATAACAGCACACATATATATAATAAAAGCGAAAGACTAGCCGGCCTACATCTGCGTCTGATGCGAACGCGGCGCTCTCGCTTGAGAGTTTATAATGAAATTAACTTAATAGCCGCACGAGACCAAAAGCCGACGAATATATACTATATACACTATCGCAAAGTGGCGGTGGCCGCGCACGTCTTGTGTGCCGGGGCGTTTTCTTGGAAACGGACGGCACTGCTCTAATCCGCCTAACTTCCGGCCCGGAGCCCTCTAACTATCGGCACTTACGTGTACGAACCCGAGGCAGGCCATCCGAAACTCAAATTATATCCTAGGGCTACGCTCTGTCGTCGCTGCGCGCGTTTCTCACCTGACCTCTCCCTCTTGCCACTATACTGCTTGTTGTAGATATATAATGCGGCTTGACCGTACAACCGAATAGATCCGGCTATAAGCTCGCGAGAACGCTGTGGCGTTAAGAAAACGCTCGAGGTGGAAGGGACTTGATTGTAGGGTGGATGATAATGGCTTGGGTGAAAGCTATTGTCGGCTGAGAAATTACTTTTCTATATTTGTGTGTATATATATTCAATTGTCGAAGACAAGCTTTCTCGAATTATGGCGAATATTATTTATGTGCGCGTATAATGATAATTTCATATAGATATCCTTTGATACACGACGTGTATATACATTTGTACACGTTGTATTATAAGGAGAAAGAAAGCATAATTGAAACATTGAAAGATATACATATAAAGATAGCGTGTCCCATAACAATAATCACAGCGTGTGTATTATATACTACGACTGGCTGACTTTATACTGCAAGACACCGTACTCTCCCTTTCTCCCTATCAATTCAACATCCAATCATTTTCACCGCATTGTTCCACGGCCCGATAAGCGAATTCCCGCTGGCTCGCTCGCGAGAGTAGCAGGATAAGCTCCGCCGCTGAAAAGTTTCGAGTGAAAGCGAACGATCAGCAATAAGGATACACACAAGCGGCAAAGTAGCAGATAACAGCCTCGTCCTTCTCCCCCTCTCGGTATTCTCCTCCCTACGACTCGAGTTTGCCAAAGGGATGAAAACCCCCTCCCCCTCTGCGAAGAGATAACAGAACTGCTAGTCAATTAGGACATAATCGAAGAGCTGAGAGTCGAGTGTTTCCATTTCTCTGGGCACGTCTTTCTCTCTCTCTCGCGAATTCTTCGTAATATTGGTCTGTACTCTATTATATATATACACACACTCTGGGTTATATATATAAAACGAGAGGAAGAAACAGCTTCGGTGTTCGACGAAATTGCCTTATCGAGGGCTTTCTTATTCCCGGGAACGAGAAACTTGCCGGCGATCTTAAACAAACTTGGGTATTAAATGTATCGCCGCTTGTCTTCTTAGTGTATAGCGTATATAGACATCAGATAAATGTATGCGCTCGATTATTATCTCGAAGAAGTTTCGAGTCTGCAGCGCAGCTAGAGAGAGAGAGAGACAGACAGAGCTATATAACAAATTGGATTCGTCGAAATTTGAATTTTAAATCTCAACTTGAAAGCTACTTGGAACTCGAGCTCTCTACTTGATTGCACTTAGCCATCAGGACCAAATATACTTTACAGTCGATTTACCATCGCTGCAGATATAAAGTGAACTTCTCTTCCTCCAATCAAATCAAACGCAAAATATTAGGTACACAACTTTTAACAATCGTTAAACCCATACACTCTCCTCGTCGACTTGAGATATAAGCATAAACATTCGTTCGATCGTTACATATAATTGTTCGCCCTCTACAATTTCCGATCTCTAACAACACATCAGGCATATAGGAGAGCGCTGATCTCCGCACTCGGATGTTCTAAATAATATCGTGCAATATCCGCGCGCGCGCTCGCCAATAAACATCGGAATGTGCGCCTGCAATACGACGGCGGTGGCGGCGTAGGTGCAGCTGCCCTGCAGCCGAGTGTATGCTATGGAGAGAGAGAGAGAGACGCAGTTCGTTGCTCTTTGTAATCGCGATCTAGGCGAACGGGTTACAGGTTATGACTCGGCAGCTATCCACAAGCTCTTTCTCTCTCTCTCTCTCTCTCTCTCTCTTGGCATAGCCGCCCGCCTCCGTGTGCAGCTTGCTGTCTGCACACTACTTACTCTTTTCGCGCGCGTATACTCGAGAAAGTATAGCAGCAGCACAGCCAGGCGAGATTTCTCCTCGGGGCCGACCGCCGCGACGATGGAAAATTATATTGGGGAATTTATCGCTGACGAGCTTTGTTGCTGCGATGCCCCCCTCTCTCTCTCTCTCTCTCTCTCTCTTTCGCCAACACGTCATGACTCGGGGCTTTTTTCCTGTATATCTCGACGATGAGTTTGCTCTCTTGTATTTGTTTATTGTATATCAGGCTTTTTGATAGAATCTATTATAGTTACGAGAGAGCAAGGAGCTTCCGGAGAGCGAGTGTACTTAACGTTGAAAATCAATATTCATAGAATTTAATTAGTATATACGCTTTTTTGCCTCCTCCGAAATGGAAAAGAGCCCGCATTAAATTTCGAAATAATAATAATAATAATCACATCGCGAGCACATATAGCCGACTTTTGATTTGCCTTGATTGAGCTCAGCACGCTGCGGTTAATTAACACATCGAGCACCGAACGAACGACACATATACCGTCGGGTATTTTAAATCACGGCGAATTAAGGCTCATTAATCAATATAACGAGGGAGTAATTTACTTTTCCCATATGCCTCAAGGACTTTGTATATATGTATATATCGAATCCTCGTACAGTCGTCGTCGCACAATTAATGAACGCGCCGCCGCCGCCGCCGCGCGCTACTAATTGAATAAAGATGCCAGCGGCGTTTCATTAACGATTATAGTGTATACGTTATCGTCGCCGCCGTCGCAGAGACGTATTAATGCATCGTTGATGCTGCAATAGCTCCACGATGACGACGAAAGACGTCGACTGATATTTTTATACTCTGCGAGTCTGGCGTACCGCTAAAGATTCAAAGCCTATCAAACTAATGCCGTGTGCGCATAATGTCGAGCAGTATTGCGAAAGCACTCGCGCGCGCAGCTCTCGTATAATCGACAGGTTAATTGATAATTTATAGAAACGAAATCGAATTACGTATTAAGTTCTCACTGTGTTTGTGCAGTTACACGGGGACCGAATTGGAGGTTGTAATTAATATCGTGAAAGGTTATTTTAGATTTGATATTTACTCGGAATATAACGCAGATTTAATTGGAATATTACTTGTTCTAGCCGCGAAAAATATATTGACTTTCTAGATATAATCCTTGCCGATGCGTATGCGTGAAGAGAGAGAGGCGTAATTTATCTGGACCGTTATGTGCATGCAGGCATAATTATTTATTCAAATGAATATATCCCATATGCACTTACCGCCGGCGAATGTGAGTATCCGGCCGATTTTTAATCTGCTGCGAGCTTTTCTCGACTCGAGTGCTGGTGTATAGTATCAATGGATCGTGAGACGTATCTATTTATAGAATTTTGATGAATTGATTCAATCGCGGCGGGTTGAATGTATATAATTCGATGGATAATTATATTATATCGTCACATAGCATTAATAACGTTTAATTACAAGCATTGAATTATAATAGCAGCTGAATGTTTAATATACTCGTGGATTAAATGTGAAAACCGATTAATATATTATACAATTCAACAACTCACGAGCTCCGCGAATTCAATTAATATATCAAAAGCACGTCAGCGTTATCGCAATTTATCACTGAGCGTCTCTCGAGTCTAATATAATCTAAGCCTCTCTCTCTCTCTCTCTCCACAGAAAAGGAAAAATTCCTTTCCCATTCAAGTCCCGCGACGTGAAGAATCGTCCAGCTCCGACGTCCTCGATATAACGTCGCAGCATACATCCTCTCGACCATCGCGCACACACACACACCTTGAAATCTCGCACGTCGCCGAAAAGTCTCGTCAGCCGCAATGACGCGCCGGATTCCTCTTGCCGGCATGAATTTACATGAGCTACGATGATGGAGTTTTCGTCGCCTTCGAATATTAAAACGCCGGTCTCGCGCCGCCTCTCATCCCCTGCGTTTGACGTTTTATCGATACATGCGCACACGCGATCACGGCTGTACTTTTTGTTGGATTGTTTCTATACTTTTTTCACACATCGAGCGCGCGCGTCGGAATTGCTGGGATGGACTATATATATATATACACACACCTCGGCTTCGCGCGAACCGAATGCAATTTTCCCACCGGAGATGGACTCCCTCTAGTCACACGTCGAGCTATTCTCGATTTTTAATTAATTCGCTGCGAGTATTTTGAAGCTGCTGCTGCTGCTGCGCGGAAAGTTGTTTATGTGCTTTTGATTAATAGCCTATGCGAGAGCAAAGCCGATTGCCGGATTGATGGGGGAAAATAATGGAAAATTCGTAGGAGTAATTGGGGCTATGAAAATTTATATTGGCTCCTGACAAATAGCTGTATGATATAGCGGTTGACTTTTAAGATTGATAATGGCTTTTTTTTTGTTTACTTTATCGTTTTGTGCTTGCGTTATTGCGAAATTTACCGAGTATTTATATACAGATGTATAACGTATAATAACAATCTGCTTTATATATCTCTCATTAGAGAGAAAAAAGCAGTAAAAAATACGAGACGCATGAAATAAAAAAAAAAATAATATTATCTCCAGGCACATTTCTCACAAACACCCGTTTTCTTTTTGTTCCAGGTAAGAAGCCGCTTCCGCAGAATATACTACACACGCACGTATACACACAACCACGCAACCTCGAAAACTCGCGCGACTAAACGGGCCAGAGCCTCCGGTAAGTCTCTTTCTCCGTCCGTCGTATTTTTTAAGACTCTCGCGGCGCATAAAACTCGAGTTGAAAATGACACATTCCGCCGCTCGTAAAGAAGAACAAAACCTTCGCTCTAAAAAAAAAGAAAGAAGAAAAGAGTTGCCTTCCCTCCTTCCCATCATCTCGCAAAACAAAACAAAAAAAAAAGCTGCAGGCAAGAAAAAAACGCGAGTTCCGCCGTGGCTAATTGCGAAGGCCCGGCCGAGCATGCAGAAACACACTCGTGCACGCAGGAGGGCGTGGCGACGGCGGCGGGCGCTTCCTCCACGTATACCGGCATGCGACTTGAAGTATGCACTTGACGCACGACACTATATGCGCGCACGCCAACTCTCTCTCTCCTGTATATATACATACATATCGTGTCTGGTACTGCAGTCCGAATTTGCGAATTACTTATAGTATATAACGCAGCGCAACGCGGGAGACGTGTATTTTTATTCATCAAGTTGAGGATGAATGAACGTAGATGATGGAGAAGAGGAGGGAGGGAGGAGAAACGCGAGGTTGTTGATTCCAGTCACGCCGAGGGCTATAGGTCACGGGGAGTTGGGAACGCAAAAATATGTAAGATCGAGAAGGCATTTGTATGAGGGAGAGAGAGAGAGAAAAGTCGCGCGAATTTATCGGAGCAATTTCTTTCGCTCCACTCACTCTCTCTTTCTTGCAAGAAAGAGTGAGTATAGGTTAGCATAGGGTAATGGGCGGAATCGGTCGGCTCGTTTAAGCGCACGGAGCCACTTTGCCGCGTCAGCGTTGTCAGCGATTTTTCTCTCTCTCTTTCTCTCTCTTCTCCTTGTACTTTAGTAGTGTCGCGCATGAAGGAGATTAATCGCGTCCTCTCTCTCTCTTATATGTGCTGCTGCTGCTGCTACTCGTTGCAGTTGCAAAAAATCGCGCAGGTGGGCTTCGAGAGAATAATAATGACGAGGCGCCCGCGCGAATCGACGAATCATTTCCCCGCAGGCTTTTCTTACCGCAACGCGATTCGCGTAGGCTATATGCGTGATCGGGGTATATAAACGACTTAATCGCAGGTTATATTACATTTAGCGTTCCGAAATATTAAAAGCCAAAGAAGATTTCCGCTTCATTATAACTAGACTTTATTGCGCGCCGCTATAATAATTCCCTGGGCTTGAATATTCAATGAGGGTATAGCGAGAGAGAAAGCTTGATGCGTCTCTAACGCTGCATGTCTACGTTAATACAGAATTTTTTCGGTTATTAAAAGCCTGACGAACGAGGGCTCTAAATAATTACATACCCGCACATTCTGTCGGTTGGTTATAATTATTAATACTTTATTTTACATCATTAACAAGATTTCCTACATATCCAGCTTTCGTCTAATGAAACGCTTGATTAACGCACGTTCCGCGTCTGCGTCGAATAAACGCAATAGTATACATATACGCAGCCAATACTTGAATTCCCATAAAATTCCATCCGTCTGAAAAATGACAAACACGTACGTATATAATATAAGTTCCAACTCCGAGACGGTAAAACAGGAATCGCCGGCATCCCGCATCGAAGAGGCAAAGAAGCAAAAAAAGAAAGGGAAAATCCTCAGGATACCGATTACAAGACTCGCGCAGTCTTGCTCCTCAGACTCGCAGCGTATATTATAGCAATACTGCAGTCGTACGTGTGAGAGAGCAAGCAGCGCGGCAGCAGGTTCGGGGGAGCAAAGGAAGCTCGTCTTTCTCTCTCTCTCTCTCTACCTCACTACAGTCTCACGAGCCGGCTCATACATCAAGCTCAGCGATGCGAGCCTTAACCTCACCTCACCTCTCTCTCGCTCTACCAGTGCTTACAAGTGTGCGCGAGGCTAAAGGTGCAAGCGGCGGCGACGACGCCGGAGGGAAAGAAACGGCCAGGCAGCTCGGGTCACGGAGCAGAAATAAAATTCTGCATGCCTTGCGTGCATGCATTTCCGTGCGGGCCGAACGAACGAACGAAGGAAGGAACGCTCTCGGGACTATATGGAGAGCTCGATATTATTCGTCCGGAAAGCGTCTCCGCATACGTGTTTCTTTAAATCTTCCATTAAGCCAGATTCAATATTCTTTATGCATGGCCTGCATCGGAATGGTGTCTCGCCCAGGGCTTCCGACGACGACAACTTGACTTTTATGCCCGCCTTTATTTTCCGCGCGTGCTCTTTTTCGTCTTTGTTTTTTTTTTTTTTTTTCATCTCGGTTTTAGCGTGCAACTATGCACGGTGTTTTCGAGATTCGAATGCCGTACAGGCTTTTTTTAATTAGCGGTTAGGCGCTCGTTTGTTGCGCGCTGCAAAGGTTATACGCGTCTTTTCCTATATTTTAAATTAAGAATCTCGCGCATCAGCACAAAGTTAGCGATCCCTCTTTTTTTCGCTCGCGGTATATATAACGAACTAATTAAAGTATCTCTCCACGAGTTTGGAAAAAAATCAGAGAGAACGGCGGGGCACAGCTCAGAGCCGTGCCGACGATAACAGCTCTTTCTCTCTCGCTATACTACTGTGTATATACGTACATCGAAGAAAAAGAGGAGAATTTAATTATGGAAGCTAGCCGAGCACAGAGCGAATATTTCAGACGCTCGCGGCGAAAGTAATTTCGCGACTGCGCGAGTTCGGAAGTTTGCCAGTGCTCCCTCTCTATATCTTCGCGTATATATAGGAAAGACAAGAAGCCGAACGACGAGTATAGGACGGACAAGAGTTCACTCTCGTATTTGTAAGGACAATGCGTGATGCCGAGAAGTAATGAATCTCTCCCTGCGGACTACTGTGGGTGTTGTTATACGGGTGAATCGTCGGGAAGAATTCGGTACATACATAAGAATCGAGCGACAGATTTACAGAACGAAAAAGAGAAAGATGTGGGTCAAGCGTCGCTTCCAACTTTTTATTGCATCGCATCAGACGCCGCCGCACACACAGAGAGAGAAAGAGAGGAGAGACACTTTTCTTTGATCGTCGAGCTCTTTCGAGTAAAAGAAGAGAGAGAGAGAGAATAAGAAGAATCCACTCGTTGTCGTCGACGCGATGAAGCTAAAAGTGCGAGGCGCGTTTGAATCTCGCGCATAGCGATTGAATTAGGGGGTGGTGGTACCCCCGACGACGACGACGGCTTTACGATCGATTCGCGGAATGACAGGGACGAGATTGGATTTTCGCGCTCCAACCCTGGGGATGTAAACAGCCCGGCGCGAGAACCTCTCCGGAGATGTATACGTATATATGTATACGTGTATGTGTATACTCTGCTGCTGCTGCACCGCTGCCGTGAAAGCAATGCGATACGATCGCGCAATTGGAGAGGCCTCGCTTGCGCGTCTCTAGTCTACTCGTCTTCCTGGTTAATGGACAAGAGGTGGCAGTCGCCGCGTGGTGCACCTGAATACCAGAGTTTCGTCGATTCTTCTTCTTCTTCTTCTACTTTTGTATTATGTGTGTTATAGCGGTTTCTTCGTCTGCAGTGACCGACGCGTTAATTTGATGAGTCTTTACACGGCGGCTGCAGAGTTATACGAAGAAGCGGAGGCACCACGGCAAACTTCCCAGACGCGAGGCACTTCGCCAAAGTTATTCATCGCACGCAGGACACACTTGCGCGCCTCGCTTGCGATGTCCGAAGGGGATGGGTGTCGTTTAATTAAAATTTAAAAGCTCCCGAGGCCCGAGCTTTGTGCTCGCTCTCTGTGTCTATGTCTTGGAAAGGCTTTATATTGGAGCCGTATCTTTTGGCACTCGTCGGTGCCCTCCCGGCCAATTAGCAGATGGCAGTGACGGCGACGCTTTCTCTGACTGTGTCGTTATAGTGTCTCACTCTTGCGTATAATCGTTTAGGATAATTGCTCCTGTGAGTGTTTGAAGCTGCTAGTGGCCTTTGTTGTTTTTGTTGAATGTTCGAGACGACTGTATATATAAGCAATGTTATTTCTTTGTATGTCGATCAACTATTCAAAATTAAACAGCGGTATAAAGCAATGCTTTTAGATAAAACATTAAGCAAAATTGTCTCTGTCGCAGTGAGCTAAATGACCTCCGGCGTCCAAAGTATTTCCATCAGTGCATAAAAGAGCGCAGTAGTACACAAATGGCGTCTTTAAAGGCACGACTAAATACCAATCCCCAAAGAGCCATCCCAGCTCTCAGGAACAAATCGAACCCGCAGCACACAGAGAGAGTAGTATACTTCTCTCTCTCTTTCTGGCTTATAAATCGAATCAGTCGCGCGAGTGCGGCTGCTACATTACTGCAAAGATTACGGGAATTACAATCTCTTCCTCCTCCCGGCGAATTTCCTCGGAGAATCATTAAGCCGCGCGCAGAAGTCTGACTGGCATATAGCGGCGGTTAAAAACAAATGAACCGAGTCGCACAATTCACGCATCGACTGCCGCGCTTTTGTGCAGGTGTTCTCTTATATATGTTGTACCTATACTTGTAAGGAACTAAGCCGGGCGCGAGAGTTCTCGCGCGGCTAATCCCGCGCCGACGTTGATTTAGGAGAAGCATTAGCAATCAACTCGCGAAAACAGCCGGCGCACAATCTATATACATGTGCGTCGATCGCGATTAGGAGCTCGCTCGGATTAGACGAAGACGGCCCGGAATTTCAATCCCTCTTCCAGGATCTCTCGCGCGCGTTTCTCTCTGTCTCTGCATGTGTGTATATGTATAGCGTTTCTCTCCTAACTCGACTGCGCATACGACAAACAAAAAGAACCGCGCGCTCCAGTGTGTACTTTGTGTATACTTGGCACATACGCTGTGTACTCTATAGCGTCTATTCATCGGGAGAGAAATCCGCTCTCGCGGGGATTAATAATATAATACGTATGTATATATGTATATATATAAAGAGTATATTATAGTATAAGAGAGCGATGAATTTCGCCCGTATAGGAAACGACGCTATCGTGCCGGCGGTCTACACGCGGAAGTTTATTATATGCGGGTGCGCTCCCGTAATATTAGTTGCGCACCTCGTCGCTCTCTCTCTCACTCTCTCACACACACTTTTATATACAGGATCTACTCGAGCAAAGAACGTCTTGATTCCTTCGACGCGTTTATGTGTACTATATACGAGGAGGGAAAGAGAGATCCTATATACGTATAGCACTCTATCCCACGGGCTTTCATTACACGCTTGCTTTGGCAATGTAAATGTGGGGGACAGCGGCTTATCAAAGCAATTGACGACTTATTTTCTCCCGAGGTATGTCCCGGGCGATGCGCGCTTTGCGCGCGACGTCGATATATACACGCCCGCCCACGGTGCGCTTCGACAGATCCGCATACGACTGACATATATATGTATTATATATATCCTGCGTGTGATTCGCCAACTGATACTACTGTGTGTATGCGCTTATAAATATGCACTCGACTCTCGCTGTGAGAGAGTTGTTATTATATATATACATATATATAGTACGGGGATGAGGTATTACTTTGATGTTGGGGTAATTTATACATGTCGGGATGATGCGATTACGAAATGCTCTCGGGCTCTCAAACATCATGATTTCATTTGAATCATCAGGAGCCTCAGCCAATCTGCATGATTGAATCGGTAGTTTGAATTTAGGACGGGGACGTATGTGTGTGTGTATGTGAAAATACGGCTGATCTCTGCTATACAGATGAAGGTATTTTGAGTTTGCGAGTTTAAACGACGCTTCTCTCTCTCTCTCGCTATATTTTCAGAATTATAATCAATTACTACGAACGTTGCATAATATTCTGCAGATTTGAAAGTAATGATGAATGATGTGGTGACTTTTCAAAATTTCGCGAGAGGAAGATGATTCATAAATAGATCTCGGTACAGTCGATAACCGCATAAAACTTTAAACGCAGTATAGCACACCTATTCGCTCCATACTCTATTCCAAACTCACACCGAGGCGCCTCTGATATTTCCCACGAGCCGCGCCACATTATATACCTCATCCAGCCTTAGCAGCACCGCCGTCAAAACTGTCTTCCTCCAAGTTTAATATAAAGGCACATATAATTATTAAAAGACACCGCAGCAGCAGCAGGATCGCAGGCATCAGGTGTATACGCCGCTAGTAGAATATGCAGGTGTGGAAAGGATGGATCCCGCATCGGCGGCAACTTTTTAGCGAGGCTTATCGAATCCCGGGGGGCGCGATATCATCCCGCCGCTGCCACCACCACCTCCTACGGGACTCTTTCGCGCGGCAGGAGGTACGAGAGAGAGAGAGAGGGAAAGAGAGAGAAGCTACTGCCACCCCTGCGAGAATTTTATCGGCTGGCGCGGAAATGCATTGCTAGCTCTCTCTGTCTCGTCGCGAAATCCTGTGATGGAGTCTTGAATTCTTTCTCTGATTTGTGACTGTCATCGGAGCAGTGTCTGAGTTATTTTTGGGAGACACGCCGCGGTTGACGGGTTTGACGCAAACTGAACAATCGGTTTCAATTAAAGTATATGTGATATTATCAAAGGATTAGCTCTCGATAATAATAGCTATTACGTTATTGAAAACGGGAACGCATATTATACCTGATGAATTTCCAATGCGCCGATAGTAATACACTACTGTGAAAATAAATGCATTCACCGATTCAGAAAACTCGGCCGCTGCATTGCACCCCCTCAATTTTCGCAAATCGATCTCCCTCAGCATCAGATACATCTAAACCTCCAAGAGCGCGCGTGCGTTTAAACGGAATTCACGAAGGCGGCGAGTGCTTTCTAAGGTCCGAGCGCACATATATATATACATACACAGAGTCCGAGAGCCCGGTATAGTGGCTGCGCGATAACGAGATCGTTAGTCCGAAGTATGCAGCTAAGCCGCGGCGGCGGCGGCGTGCACAAGTCCGTTGAACCGCGGCGCGAGTCCGTTGGCCGCTTTCCCTCTCTCTCTCTCTCTCCACGATACAACAAGAGATTTAGAAGTCGCGTGTGCAACAGCTCTTGTAGGTGCGAGAGACGTGAGCATAATACGAGTTAAGGGCATAACGTGTGTACTACATTATATATCGAGAAAGTTGATGTGTAAGCGCGGACGAGCCATCTGACCAACTTCCGTTTTCCATAGAGAGGGCTGCTTCCGGCTGTCATATAATGCCGTTGGTCTGTGGTACAAAGAATTTATTCTTCCTCTTCTTCTTTCACGCGATATAGAACTCATGTTCTCCGGAGTTTCCGGTCGGTGCATCAGATGCCTCGAAGGCCGATCGATGAAAATGCAAACACTCGCGTAGGTTGTAAGCGCGTTGCGAAAGTAATTTTACAGTCGAAGAAACGCACGCGCGCTTGCGAGAAAGAGTCTTTTTCTTATATTATATATGCCGAGAGTAACTTGCCGAGCATGAAACAAGCGCGTTCTAATATGAGAGAGTCATTTTGTACGCGAAAGGCGAAAATACTATTCGCTCGAGTGACTGGGTTCTATCACACACTGCGCGGCTATGTGCGTATATATACTTGAGTGCGAGAAAATGAAGAGTCTGTTTTCGAACTAATCAAAACTCGCAAATGAACTCGGAATGACGTAGTTACGCCGCGCTCTACTCTGCGCTCACGGGCGAATTGTCTTTTGTCTTTTCGAGAGTAATTTTTAGTCCAACTGTGCGATGCAAGCTTTGGCGCTAGAGGACACTTGAACAGTTTTCAGATTTCGAAGCTTGTGTGGTATTATTATATATTATTTTAACGGCTCTGCGGTTTGATTTTTCAATTGATACGTTTTTCCGCTATTGAATTTCGATTGAAAAAGAGGCTAGTTGCATTTTTTTTTCTTTCAATTTTTAACTAAAGCTTTTATTGACGGAAATAATCCAACGAAAATATTAAAATCCACATGTGTAAAAAAAAACTGCTGTAAAAAAGCATTGAAAATAATTCCAGAAATATCGCGAGCTTTTCAAAGTATATATATATACCATACAGTTGCTAGTTAAAAATCCAATTAACAAAGCATACACCGTTATTTGAAGCAGCGAAAGAAAACACGCGTAAGCGCAACAAAGAACCTCGATACCATCTCTCTTTCTCTCTCCATCGTGTTCTCCGAGGTTAACTGCGATTCTTTCTCTCAAAACTGCGATATCGCTCGGGGCGAATCCCAGAACCGAAAAACCCTCTTCTCGCACAGGAGCTCGGGGCGGCCCATCAATAACGGCCCCTTATATACGTCCGCGAAATAATCGGGGTATAGCTCTTTCTCTCTCTCCTCTTCGCCGGGAGAAAAGAAAGAAAAGGAGAGAATAAGACTCTCGATGAATCTGCGGCGCTGATAGCCGCCCGCATTATCTTTCCAAATTGCTCGCAGACGGTCTTTCACTTGCTAGAGGGTCGAAAACTCATCAGGATCGTGAGAGACTGAGGAGGTGGCCGTCGGTGCCGAAATGCCCTTTCAGACCTACAATGCTACTTAGATTCCTCTTGGCTGCTCCTCTCTCTATCTCTATCCTTGTGGCTTCTCTCCGATGGCTCGTTTTTTATTTAGTGGAAGGGTATTAGGGACGATGTGGTAATTGAATTTCTAATGCGAACTCGACCGCCTATATAGCGCTCTCTGGGTGTGACACGCGATTTTCGAGGTTTGATGTAAACGAAATGTTTATTTACGCGAAGATTAAAACTTCAATTAATTATATACGAGAGGTGCTCGAGCATCTTTTCATGAATTTTCATCATCCATGTTTGTGCCTTGGAGGAAATTTGCCCGTGTTCAAAGTACGCTTCGAGTTTGAACTGCTAAATTCAGCTCTGGGTCTTCATCTGCAAGAGCCAGCAGCGTTTCGTTCATACACATTACACACTGTATCTGAAACTCGTAAACGAAAATATTACATTTCGTGTAAAACATTAAATAATCCTCTTTTTTAATGATCCTACAAAACCATTTCCATTCACACGCTATATTATCTGAAACTCGTATAAACGAAAATATCATTCATAAAACATTAAATAATCGTCTTTTTAATAATGATCCTACAAAGCCGATAATAAAGGGCATTTTAACTCTTTATTGCGCAACACCACCGGCGTCATATACACATACACCGGCGGGAAAAAAAGTGTAACGCTCACACTGCTGCTGAAAAGATCCTTTGCGACCACCGGCTGAAATATAATTAATCCCGCGCGTGCTCTTTCTCTCTTTCTCCCTTCCTCTTTATATTTTTAATTCGAAATCCCACAGCTCACCAGGAGCTTTAACCAGTCATAAATTGCCGAGTAAATCGCCGACAACAACGTCATTGTATTCCTTTTTTTATTTTTTCGTCGAATGGACCACGCATGCAGAGCCAGAGCAACAGCCGCGTGTTCTCGTTCCTATAGGCGCATCATTTCTCTGTTTTAGCTCGGCGGCCGCGCGCGCGCGCGAATTCGCTTCAGCAACGCGATAAATCAATTATTTTACGACAACGAATCTCCATTTGCCGGCGAGCACGCGAAGCTGCGATATAGCCAGCCGTTTCCCACACACGCCTTCCTTCCCCCCTGTGCGTATACGTGTATTTGCCTATATATGGTGTATGTATTCTGATCTATATACGCGTATAACGCAGCTACAGCTGTGCGATGTAGTGATACACAGAAGTGCACAGCTCGTCAATCGCCGATGCATCTCGTTGTGTTTATGTATATATATTTATGATTTTCCCGGCAAATTTTGCCTAAACATCCTGTCGGACTCGTTATTCATGTCTTGAATTATTGCATTGCATATATATACCTTAGCTGTAGATTGATATTCAGATTAATGATGATCGATATATCTAACAAAACAGAAAATCCTCAATCCGTGTGACTAGCAGGAAGCTCTATGCCGCACACATCCGCGCATATCAAATCGCGTTGGAAGCCAACTGCCCCTTTTTAGAGCCAATAAACAGCCCTCTCCTCATCATGTAAAATGAATTTACAGCCATCCTCACTTCCCGGCATTTAGGCATCATCATCAGTGCCGGGCATCTCTCCCTCTCTCCAACCTCCCAACTCGTCTATATGCTAAAACGCGCGAATGTTTAATAATGTAAAGGAGGCTGCGCGCTCTCGTCGAATAAATATATGATTATATACATCGACGAGAGAAGGAAAGAGCGCAGCATCGCACGAGAGTCTGCAGGCGTTGCTGCACTTTTGGGGTATGTACACCCTCCGAACACACGCGCGCTACAAGTTAGTTTGACGAAGCTGCTGCTCGCTCGCGTGCGGCGGCAGGCCGAGAGAGAGAGACACACCGCGCGCGCGTCTGCGTCGCAACAGCGGGAGAGCTTTTATTAAATCCAGCAGAATCGGGCGACCGCCGGCAAACTTGCTCTATCTCTCTCTCGCTCTCTTCATGTTATATATTTCGAAATGCGTTATAAAGCGACGTCAGAAAGTTCGGCCCGAAGTTCGTTCGTAAGCAGGAATTTCCCGCGAGCAATATGAGCCACCGACGCGCACCGCGTTAATTTTAAAACTCGTTTGCATCGATCGCCAGCTCGCACTGGCCGAGAGGAATATGGAGTGGGACGGTACGCGTTTGCAGAGACTACGAGAACTACTCAGTAGTGCATTGGGATTTCTTGGAAGAGAGTGAGAGAGAGACTCTTTTTGTGCAAGTTTTTCGAGTTAGAACTGTGTGTGTGAATGTGTTTCGAAAGAGTAATGCCTCGGTGATTGATCGAACTCGCTTCGGAGTTTTGACGGCTCGACCAAATGTATGAGCGTGAAAATTGCTATCGGCAGTGTGTGTGTACGGGAGTCGTCTCTCTGCGGCTGGATGCATCATTGTGCGCCTGTTATCCCGGTTTTCCGGTTCGTTTTACGCGGAAAACTTTGACTGACGGGCGCATAGCGGTTTGTTTTGATAACGTCTTGCAAAAAGCCATTTTTATAGCTTTTGTTCCGACGTACACTTTGATTTCGCGTGTCTATATGTATATTTGTACAAACGGCAATTACGCTGGAAAATATTGTTTTTACATGTGTCACACAATACCGATACGACGACTAGATCGATCTTTCCCAGAAAACAATATACCGTTATACACCGCGCACAAAAGAAGTATTTTCCTATACACACAATCTAACCATATACATAGAGAGAGGAAAAAAAAAATTACACAATGCAAGACCACCCAACTTTAAAAATTCCCTCCTACGCACTCATCCGGCGCACACACAACTCCAGAATCCAACAGCAGCAGCAGAACATATCTAGTGGGCGCGCGTCTGAGCCCAGAGGCCATTCGCCCGCGTGTACACACACACACACACTTTTTCCCCTCTACCTATATATACCGCGTCGAGAGCAGCAGCTGACGCAGCCTCTTGTCTCGTCTTGATTAGCTGCTCCCGCGCGTTCGATTCATCCTTCCGTCCCGCGCGTTTTTTTATTATTCACAAAATTCAGCTACACTATGAAGCTGAAGCTACTCCTCAGGCAATAATCGCTGATGTATACGACGTCGATGTGCCGCAATCTGTTAGAGAGAGAGAGAGAGAGAGAGAGTTGAAGTGTGCGAGAAAAAGAAGGTATGGAGAGGCGATGGCGAGTTATTAGAGAATAGATTGCGAGCGATATATACATATATATGAAACGGGAAGAGAGCTGCCTCGAGTGCGTGTGTATACACACCGACGAGCGATGAGCTATATACTCTAAATACGCCGCGAGTGTTATAAATCACTTGACGGCTCGACGGGTCTGTGTATCCGTGATTTATGGATAGTTTCTTTTTGTTCGCAGGGGCCGAGAGAGAATTAGTATGGATTTTCGGCGGGTCGAGTCTTTTGTTTTTGATAACGAGATATCGCCTCTCTATTCTTGAATCACTCTCAGGAATTCTAACGAGATCGAACATTTTCGACTTTCTGCGTACTAATTATTATTCACTTCGTTAGTATTCCATCACTCGAAAAAGAGAAAAACGAGGTGTAAAGCATACAAATCAGAAGCGCCACTCACAAAAGTATAAAAAAATTCCGAAGGGCTTTGCACACTCTTCTAGCTTGAAACTCTTTAATAGACAGCTCAAAGCAGCGCATCGAATTCCACGTAAAAATAACGATTTTATCCCTCCTCGCACTTAACGAGGTATACACATACACATAGAATGCTCCGCGTCATCATCCCCCTCTGCTTCTCTCCACACCCTTCCCATAGCATTCATTCGCGCCAGCGACTCAATTTATGCACTTCGCGCAGACACGCGTGACGAAAAAGAGATAACAGCGGCAAAAAAGCAGCGAGAGACACTGCTGCTGCTCTTATATTACTACTACTACTACTACTACTGTACACTGTATAGCCGCGTGTTGTGTGTATCGAGAAGGGCTTATTACGAATGCGCCACGTGGAAAATTGCCCTCGTAAAAATTACCTCCTCTCTCTCGCACGCGCGCTGGTGTATCGAGCCGATCGTAAACTCTGCGCACCGAATCTCCTTTTAAAAGTCGTTCCCGATATGCGTGCAGTACACATGGGTATGCATTATATGAACACATACAAAAAATTGCACGCGTCGCTGACGCTTTATATCGCGTGCGCACGTGGAAAGCACAATAAAGTCAGTGCGCGCGGCTTGTGCATGATTCGCGTTCATGGCCGAATTATCACGTCGTACTTTATTGTGATGGTGGATAAATATGCGTTGAAATTATTCGCCGAAAAATTATTACCCCTCGTCGAGTGGATTGCTATTAGGCTTTCCGATCGGTATAATGAAATTTCGCATGACGGGTACTTATATTTCACGACGACGTCGACGACGACGACGACGACGATGAGAGAAAGAGACTTGGCGCGCTATGCAATAAAAGCCGGAATGGGAAAAAAAGAAAACAGCGGAGTAAGCTCCGGCAATTCGAATCTTCGACTCTCGACAATTCAGCAGCTCTTCGGCTCGTCCGATCGATCGATTCTGGTATTATCGCGTTATTAGTTCAGAGGGGGAGCTATATACGCCGTTTTACGAGGATTCCTCTAATGAAAAAACGACAATGTTCACGGCTGCTCCTGGTGCTTCTTCTTCTTCTTCTTCTTCTTCTTCATCGCGCCTTTGTAGACGAGAGAAATTTCGATTAATTCTCTAGAAAATCACTCTTGACGAACGAGCACTTCATCAACATCTGCTACCGAGTAAACGCGCTCTAGATATTGATATTTTTCGGCTGAAGAAAGGTTATATCAGCGGTAAAATTTTACGATCAATCCGCTTCGTTATATATTCGGTATATTTTACGACATACAAAAATTTGTGATATTGTGTTTCGAGAATTTACATTTGTAAAATTTTCCTCAACGCGCATCAGTGGGAAATTTCATTTTAACTATAAATTTACGTTAAAAAAAAACTACGTAGATAGCAACAACAAAGAGACGGCAGCCTCTCGAAAAGCTCGCGCGAGCGCACAATATGCAGCTTAATTATGCTGCGCCGTCGAAATCAAAATAATGATGATGATTCGCGAGCATTATTTCCTTAATCGTTCGCCAGCGCAAAACCGTCAATCAGCAATCACCGGCCAGTTGAATTTTCCCGCCAACTGTCACATACGCGCGACTTATTGAATATTCAGTGCCGGTCGTTTTTTTGGCCGCCAAATGCGTTCTGACACACTGAAAATGCTATAGCTTTTTCCGCGCTGACGCTTCGCGGATATATACCGCGCGACAAGCATCAGTGTTTTCGGTTGACTGTGTGAAACATTTTGGAAAACGCCGTTTTACTCTTTTTCTTCTTCGCTGAAGCCCGTGTGCGTAGTTTGATTTAGCATTTTACGCCGCGATAAAGAGAGCAAAGCGAAGACCGTAAAAAGCTCATGAGACTCCGTGTTTATGAGCTTTTAAGCCGAACGAGCTAAACATTACGAATGAAAAATATCTCTTTACGGAGCATATACAAATGCACGCAGAACCTACTGCACTCACTCTCGTGTATATCACCGCTCTTCTTGCTCGCCCCCTTTAAAATTTTAACGAATGGTGTATTAATATTTTTCGTCTTGCTACGAGAAGCATAACAGCAACAAATAAAAGCTTTCGACAGACATCGATTTCCGAGACAACGTTATACATCACAAACAGAGAGCGAATAATTGGGACGTAAAAAAAGTTATTTGCGCTCTAAACAGGTATCCACTTTTTTCGCCGGAACGATCGGCAGCAGGCGAAACGCTTTTTGTTCAAAGCTACTCGTCGAGTTTACGACCCTGCGGTTATTTAAATGAACACCGTTATAATAAATGTGTTTATCACAGTAGCGTATAGCTTTTGTAGGCGTGGTCTTGCGAATTTGCTATAGATATTCTACAACAATGACTTTTGTTGTTGAATTGAAAAATGAAACGGCAACTAATTGGACGTGTGTTCTGCCATTTTGTCCGTGTATCATGGATTAATAAAAATGATGCTGTCGAGCTCTACTTCGAATGGGTTTTATTGAATGGTTTTGTTCGCTTTTGACACGAGCTGATTTGTTAAATGAAATGTCGTGATGGAATTTTTCGAGGATACACACACACACACTCACACACACACACACGTATAGTGGATGTATTTTTTGAGAGCTGAAATTCGTACGTAATACTTTTTGCGCGTTTTGATTTCGTTTATTGCGATTGCGTATACTGCATATAGCTTTTTCTAGCAGTGTGTATAGAGAAAAAAGCCTGTTATTTCGGTTGGCGAGCTCGTGTGAGAGTATTTTTTTACGCCGTGTGAAAAACACACTGACGGGATTAGCATTTTAATGAAATTTTAGCTATATGCGGTAATTAAATACTTCTTTTAATTTAATTAAAGTAAAATGGATTTTTCCATTGTGATGGGGCTGTCTGTTGTATACAAAAGAGTTGCGATGTAAAAATGCAAAATATTTTTTCTCGAAAAATAACTCTGGAGAGCATATTACATTTTATTTCGTGTTGAAAAAAGGGTCACGCCGGTTTTTAATTAAGTTGATGATTAAATTACGTTGGTTATTAGAATATCGCGAAATGTTTGAACAACGAGAGAGCATAATTATTATCTCACTGCGAATCACACAGAGAAAATAGTGTTATCTGCTTAAATCAAGTAAAACGTCGAAAGATAGATGCGGAAAAAAAAATTTGTACAACGATTCTCGTCTACATAAAGGATCTTTGACGCCGCGAGCACAAAGGTGATGTCAGTAGGTCAGCCATATATATTACGCAAGCGCTCGAAAGCTCGTTCACGAAATCGCGCGCTGTGTATACCTTCTCGAAAAACGGGGTAGCGCGAAAAATAAAATCCACACAGCAGCACAGCCGGTACCGCGCACAAGAAGTAAAGGCAAATTGCTCGCGCAACAGAAGGCATAACGAGGCCTCGAACGTGCAAATACGCTTCATTATTCATCAAAGGATTCGGTCCTTGTTAAATGCATATACGTATATAGCCGCCGCAACAGCAGAGGACGGCAACGGCAAGCAAAGCTCGCCGGCGAGCTTGCGGGTATACTACGGAGTGAGAAAGACGACGACTCGGAAGCGAAGAGTAGCTGCTCTACTCCCGTGTCGTGGGAACGAGAGAGTGCAGAGGGAGGGAGGGAGAGAACGACGTATAGCATAATGTAGTCGAACAAAGCCGCAGACCTCGGAGCTCCGGCAACCGCGAAACTCAACACCACCTGGAATCCAGACTTCTGCCTGCCTGCCTGCCTGCCTCTCTGTTGGCTCGACGTAGCACCGCAGCCACGGCCGAGTCAAGACGAGCGCGCGCAAAAAGGAGATGAGGCTTTTGGTGTCGTCGTCGTCGTTTGTGCATCGGCGAACGGCCGGCATTTTTTGACGATGCAACTCGATAAATCACGGCACCGAGGAGCTATATTGTTCGCCGAGAGCTTGTATGATTTCGACAACACGTGTATATAGAGAGTGTGTACGAAGGAGCTGAGAGGATGTCGTTTTTCGGAGGATATAGGGTGACGCCGTGGCTGAGCGGAGATATTGATGGGAAAGAAAATTGATTTATGCTCGCACACACACACACACACACGCCTGTGTTTAAAAGTTGTCTTTAAGAGGAAGAGGATCTTTTTATATCTCGTGCGCGCAGCTGCAGTTATATTTATAATTAAATGTAATGTAAGATTAACAACGGACAAAATTAATTTCACCGAGAATAATAGCACGGAGTTCGCGCGTAAAAAATTAACGAATTTTTCCTCGCCATACAGCCTGCAGCCCAAAGAAATACAATCGCCCGAGAATAAAATTAACAACCAACCAAGAGCGCGCGGACAGCATAGTAGAATACAACGCCATCACTCATAAAAGCCACGTCGGCTTCCTCCCAATTATTTTTCCGAAATTCAGCGCAGACAATATAAGACAGTCGAGAGAGAAAATAGGCTCTACCCCATTCCGCTCTCGCGTGTGTATAGCGCAGCGTAAGACCTCCACTTAACACGGCTGAACAAACTCTCGACTACTGCTCCTGCTGCTGCTGCTACTGGCCGCGCACATATATACACCATAAAGAAGTGATGTATATACGCGGCCTGGTAGAAGCCGGTGCGCCAAGGGTGCGGTCAAATAATAATGATTTATGCTAACGGTCTTACTGCTTCTCGTTCGCGCATTGCATGCGCGAACAGCGCACACGCATCTAATGCCCCCGATTCTCCTATATATGTGCGAATATACTGGAGCAGTCTATACCTATACATTGCCGTCGTGTGGCTTCTATTCTACTTACTCCAATTTGTGGAGGATAATTTTGACGTCGGTCTTGCGCTTTCCAGTTATTAATCGGAGCTATTCTTTTTCGGAACGGATTATCGTAATCAACTTCGCTGTATTCTCCTCCCTCGGGAAATATTCAATGAATAATGGAAATAGAAGGTGAGAGAGAGAGCGTTGGGACGTTAATTGCTTAGTTAATTATTAATACCCTGTTAACTGGATCAGTCAGATGAATGCGTTACTCGTATATAAGCGAATTCCGAATTATTTCATATTACATAATGTAATATTTCATCGATATAGATAATAACAATATAAATCATTAATACGCACGATTTTAAAATATAGTGCACCCTTATAGTCGAAACAAGACTTTCGCAATTCGGCATTCTTCTCTCTCAAGTGTCCTCCAAAAAACCGTAATGGCTCTCGCGGAAATGTCTCTCGGAAATACAAATAAAGTCGCAACAATGGCCCGGCGCTAACTTTTAACGCACCAACAGAGAGGAATAGAGTGAGAGAGAAGGAATATTCTTCTGCAGGAGAATAACATTATTTTTAGCGAGTTTTGTTCGAGCGCGAAAGATTATTATATATATTCGAATAAACACAGCGGGAAAGTACAGCGCCACTGAGAAAAAAAAAGAATCCTAATAGTCGCTTGTCGAAGGAATCACGACTTAACCGCAGCTTCACTTTCATGTACTTGTTACAAATGAAACTTTGGTTTAAGTATTAAGAGAAGAATTCTTAACAGTCGAGGATTTAGGGATTTTTGTGTGATTTCAACGTACGGTCGGTAAAAAGTTAGCGCGGCAAGTCGGCTCCGCGATGAAACGCCGACTACAGTTGCGGTGACTTGTTATATGTGTATGCGTTTCACGCGCGATTTGGTTTTGTTTATGTCTCTTCAGAGAGGAAGTATTTATACACATGCAAAAAGTGGACACCGTGGGGCTATTCCGATGTAGTAGAAGCTTTCGAAAGTATGCCACCACTTTTTCTATAGTTTCATATGTATGTATGAATAACCGATGTGCATAACGTTCCATTCGTATGATTTGTATGATAACCACTCAAAGTACTATCTTTGCACATTATTTTGCAAAATATAAGAATATTTTAACATGTATATCCTTGATCAAAATCTCTAGTTAATGTCAGACAGTTTCAAGGCTATTATACTATAGATGATACTAAGAAGTGTAATAATATATTACGTACCTGGTGCAGGAAAAGTGTTTTGATCGAGCCGAGGGCGAGGCCTGTAAGCTCGCTTCGTTAAAAACACTTTTTCTGCAGCTGTACATACGATATTTTACGTTCTTCTAGCCGAAAACAATCGGCGAAGGTGCGCTTTTGAGGTTAGAAGAACGTAAAATGAATATGCAAGCCCACGGTACTCGACGCGCACCCGTCCCGGTGCTGGACCTGAGACGAGCCTTGCAGCAGCCAGCCAGCCCGGCGCAGCCGCATGGATGCAGGCGCCATGTTAGATTAGAAAGCGCTCAGTTATTGAAGAGTCAATACGCTTATCAGAGAGAGAGAGAGAGAGAGAGAGAGAGAGAGAGAGAGAGAGAGAGAGAGAGAGAGAG